>BRDA01012342.1:0-15000 GCA_036984385.1 Crenuchus spilurus | reverse complement strand
TGAATTATAAGAGGATATATGCAGATCTGCTGGGTATGCTTAGGTACTGTGATGAGGCCTTTGTCTTAAATTTTCTCATATAGTAAACATCTATTCTGTAGTTTTATTCAACACGGATACATTACATGTTTAACAGTATGTTCAGCACATACAACAGGGGTGTCCAGTATTATCTGTAAAGGGCCAGTGTAGCTGCAGGTTTTCTTTACAGCAAGTCAGGAGCAAAGTCAGTCAGTTGTTTGATGACACATCAGCTGACTAAGGAAGTAGAGTAATATTTGCTCCAGCTTATTTGGAAGGAAAACCTGAAGCCACACCAGGTCTTTACAAAGAAGATTGGATACTCCTGCTGTACAGGAAACAGATGTAAATATACGACAAATCTACAAACGTACACTACTTGTCAAACGTTTTAAGACAACCCAGTTTTTCCAGATTTTATTGAAAATGATTGCGTTTAACGTTCAATTTTTAGTTCAACTATCTGCTTTGACATTTGATCTTCATTTTTGAAAAGTAATGAACTATGGGTTATAATTTTAATTTTGTTATTAATGTTCTGTAGCTTTCTATAGTTATTTTAGAATTAAGTACAGGTCATGTCATAATTTAACATCTGACATTTTTTCATGTTTTATTTGATTTACAATCTCCTGGTGTCCATATAATTATTTAAAGCTTTTAAATTTTGTAGGACAAAATGTATTACAATTTATATGCATTTACATTTATGTGCAAACAGTGGTCTGCATATTGTTGTTGTTATTATTATTATTATTATTATTATTATTATTATTATTAACAGTGGTTTTATATGACTGCAAACATGTATTGCAAGCCCTTGTACAAACTTTGTCCAAAATCGTTGCCTACACTTTTGGCCAGTACTGTAATTTGACTGTAAAGTTCCAGAGTGTGCAGAAAAAATAGTATTTAATTAATTTTATTACATTTTTATTTTGTGATCTTGGTGTGATTTGTGAGATTAATAGTTATTGAGTCTATGCTTAATTAAAAAAAAAATTTTTTTTACCCACAGAGGAGCTGACGCCTCTCATCTTGGCATCACAGCAACAGTTTAATTTTACGCATATCTGTGCTGGAGCATCCGCATTTGGAAAGGTATATTTATTTGACTGAGTCTGGAGAACATGCCTGAGTTTAATGAGATACACTTTACTGTTTTATAGAACAGCTTCAGTAAAGATAAACAACAATAAAATATCGACACGCCAGTAGGGGTGTGCGATATTGACAAAAAAAGTGATATCTTAATAATTTCTGTAATGTTGACGATAAAAAATGTATCCTGCACTAATTAAATTATTTTAATAATTGCTAGCTAAATATATTAATGGGAACAATATACATAAGGCATTTTTTTTACTTGAGACGCACATTGAGATCATCAGTGCAAATATAAAATAGTGCATGTGTAAACCATGTGACCTACCAGATTTTCTTAAGCTTTTAATAATGGGTATTTAAATGTAATCAGTGTTAGATTGGCAAAATTAAATTATGTTTGTATTCGTGTCAATCACTAAAAAATGAACTATTAATCACTACAATATTTTGTGATTAATCATGATTAAAATCATGAGTCCATTTTTAAAATGCTGGTATTTCCCTGTATTTTTGGGATTGAGACAATAATAATTACATGGTGTGTGTGTGTGGCAGACTTGAGCCATTTTTACTGTATTATAATATCTTGGGGCAGTTTGAATGCTTTTTAAATTATAATAATGTATTACTAAGTTTAACGGGAAAATGGAGGAAATGAACACTAATGTAGCTCCATATGTCCCCTTCAACAACTAGCAGGCAACGTGTGTGCATGTGTGTGACTTAGAAACTTAAGCATATTAATGCTTTGTTGGAGGAAATTGAAGCATGGAGGAAAGTAGTGATTGCTGTATAGGTCACTTTCTAGATTAGCAGCCATGCTAACTGGCCATGTATCCACAAACCCACCTACACCAAACAATTTTGTGGGGACTTGAGTGACTTGTTGCCTGTTAGAGTGAACGCAGAGTTAGCCTCAAACTGCATGGGCGCAGCGGTCTCTCCTAAAGCATGAGCTAGTGAACACATGGAGACGAGGTGTTTTGATTGTTGTTTGTCCCCAGTGGTTAGCATACTCGATAACGTCAGCTTGCGCATCGTTTACACAGCAATATATTTTGCACACCCCTACACTCCACCATCAGTTGACTTAACTTGTTAAGGCTGCTTGTTACCAAATGAGGTTTAATTCCTCAGGCTTATCTTCAGGCTCTTTTAAATGGTTATGTTGTATTTTAATGTGTTGAACAGTTGTACATGGCAGGATCTCATGCCTGTCGTTCCTATTCTTTCATTCTAAGACTGAAGTGAGTTATGGTATAAGCTGTAAGAAATGATGGTTTGTTGTAAAGCTGAGTGGTTTGTTATAGGCTTTAATGCAGAGTGAATTAATGCTTAGAGCACAGAGAAAAACATGTATAACTTAAGTCTTATCCTAGGCTTATGGAGTACATAATTTTGGCCAGGAAGGTAATTAAACATGTAGCAATAAAACATTTAGTAAAGTCCTAACAGTTTTGACACAATGTGCTTGTTTTCCTTTGGGTTTATGAGCTGTTGGTTGTTAGCTTGTTTATGCTGCTGTGTTAATACCTTCACTGCAGTCTCTGCTCACTGTAGAAATAACAGATGTCTCTGCTTTCGCTTCTCATCGCCATACTGCCACTATATTCTTATTAATAGTAGTCATTTTTAAATAAAGTTATTGGTATTTATCTCTTTCTTGGTTGAGGTAAATGAACAGAAAGGTTGGTCATAAAATGCTGAATGGGGCTTTTACTTTCAGCAGTTGTAGTTATTATCAATAAGCGCTTTTATGATTACTATGAAGTAAAAACGGGAAATGAGTCATGTCTGACAGTCCTTAGTTCATGTTGTATTGGGCATCTTACTTTTGTTTGAGAAGTCTGTCTACAATAAGTGATGCCCACTCCACCATTATATACTAGGCTATTTGTCATTCTGCAGCTAAACTGTCAGCCAGCAGATCTAATGGTATTTAAATTCAATTGTAATACATTTAACAGTATCTTGTGTAGCATAACCCCAGACCAAATAGATGTATTAGTCTCAAATTCCTCACTAGCTAGATGTATTTCATATGATGGATTTTTAAGTGGTGGATTTGGTTTCATTATGTCACTATATAAAACACTTGAATTACCACTTTTTTTCAATCCAGACCGTTTTCCCCTTCCAGACAGGATGTTTGTATTCTGCTTGAGGTTCAAGATCATTGAAGTTTTTAGACACTGCAGAGAACTCTGTGAACTACTGAAACTGGAAAAAGAACTTCTTCCTAAGTCCAAAATAAAATCAGCTTTCAGTTGATGTTTTAATGTCGAGACTTGATCCAGCATGTTTGTTAGCATGTGTTTTTTTTCTGGATGAGGATAAATATGGGTTTTCTTTTCCAGAATCTTCTTCCCAGAGTGGCTGCCAAGCTTGATGTTGCTCCCATTTCAGACATCATTGAGATCAAATCACCTGATACTTTTGTCAGGACCATTTATGCAGGTAACTACTAATTTCAACATATTTCAGTTTAACTGTTGTACAAAGTGTGTTCCATCACATTTATAAGCTGAAGACATTTCCGTTGTCCTCCCATGAATGTTCCCTGCACTAAAGATTTACTACTGTTGGATGAGCCTGCCCCCACCGCTTGCACTCGCTTGTGTTTGATAGTACTTTCTTTTACTCCAAAATAGATTTTTAAAAAGGGATTTGATGCCTTTTGACCAGCGTTGCAGTAATTATGTCTCCAAATCATCTTTACCAATTTGCCTGCATAAAAATGCCATTAATACATCCAAATAATTTTAAATTGGCGAGCATGCTCTGATGAAATATGCTTGGTTGTTTAATTTTAGTCAGCTCTTAACATTATTCATATAGAGCATCTCTGTGCTTTTACGTCCCTTTAATTTCCCTACTTGCTTTAAAATATAATAACTGGTGGTTGAATATTTGGGATAATTTGGTTGAAATATACTCTGCCTTTTAATTTTAGTTAGCTCTTGGCATTCATACAATAATAATAATTTAATTTCACTATTTGCTTTAAAATTTCTGATAAAACTGTAGTCAATATCGGACCACAATATTACATTTGACTATATTTTCATACAAATGTGGTTATGATGAAATTCTCCAACCTTATTGTTGTCTTGTGCTGTAGGGAATGCCCTTAGCACTGTCAAGTGCAATGAGAAGATCAAGGTCTTCACAGTGAGAGGGACAGCTTTTGAAGCTGCTGCTAAAGAGGGTGGAAGTGCTACTTCAGAGCAAGGTACTCCGCCTATTACTAATGCAGCAGTATATACTGCCTTTTTGGGTTCTCTCATTGTTACTTTTAACTTAATAATACGTAATCTGATTTTCCAAAACATTTAATTAACGTTCAGCTTCAGGCTTTAATACGAGAGTTGGTTTTACAGTCAAAAATACAAATTACAGAATAAAAATGTCTAAAAATTCCTCTTGTGGCTGTTTTGCAGTATCTCCATCTTCTCCTGCTGGAGTGTCGGAGTGGGTAGAACAGAATCTGACCAAGAGTGACCGGCCTGAGCTCACTAGTGCCAAGGTCGTTGTGTCTGGAGGTATGAGCTGTCACTTAAGAATAAGCTGATGTTGATTAAAGATGGGCCTGTTCTGCTATAAGATCTATTTCATCTAGACCTGATCCCTTAAGTTTAGATATATAAAAGTGTCATAATGCTGAATATTGCTCGTAATTTTAAAACCATAGCCGTGGTTTGAGCATAGCTAATCAATAGGGTGAAAAGCAAGCCAGTATTGATTTGACAGGAGTCATAATCTTGTCAATAATGTTATACTATATGTCTGTCTCCCTGCTGTCTATCATAACAGGCAGAGGTCTGAAGAGTGGTGAAAACTTTAAGCTGCTATATGACCTTGCTGACAAGTTAAATGCTGCTGGTAAGGAGTCTAATTATCTCATTAAGGTCGGTTAGAAAGTTTAAATAAAAAAGCATAACCTCACTGTCACTTATTCCCTTAGTTGGTGCTTCCAGAGCTGCTGTAGATGCTGGCTATGTCCCCAACGACCTGCAGGTTGGCCAGACAGGAAAGATTGTGGCTCCTGTAAGTAAGATTTGTTCTTTGCAGATGAAGCATTACTTGTACATGACTACTCACTCTAGACTGCAGCTCCTACCGTTCATGTGAACTGTTTATAAACAGGACAGATAATTCACCTAAAGTCTATCAGAAGTCATTACGCTTTTTATCCACCACTGTCACAAGTATTTGACAAATGGCTCTAACTTTGAAGCATCTAGTCTTTTTTGTAGTCTGATAAAGATGGATCCTTGTTGCCCTTTAAAAAGGTTAATTTTCCATTATCCAGTCCAAGTGGGACCTCCCAACTGTCATTATCCACACATTAGAGGAGCTTGGAGCTGCTGTAATGTAGTTAATGGCACATTCAGACTCCTAAATGATTTACCAGAGCCATTAGTGGAGCAGACCGCTGTGAATGTCTGCCCCGAGCTCAAATCAGGCAACCCAGCTCCAAACTCAATTCTCCAAATGTTTTGACAAGCATGTCAGGCACTCCATGACTATTGTGTATTCATAATCATCCTGAAGGAATCTTTAAGATTTTACCTCTCGCGCAGAAAAGGAAATGAACAGAAGTCGAGATGTTTAAGTATTCTTTACGGTTCGCTGATAATACACAGTGCTTAATATTAATATTTGGCCCGAGGCAGTGTTTTGATGAGGGAAATTTATTCTTTTGTTTTAGTCTGAGCTGCTGTTAAGTTTGCAGTAGACACATGCAGCCATCTGATCTGGATCCACTATGTAAAAGGTGCAGATGCTTTATGGTTGGCCCTCGGTTCCCAACCTGCTTTAGTCCAATGGATTAAATGTCTTAAAAACAAGGGTTGCAAGTCTGTTTTGGGTTTAACCAAAGAGACTGTTCTCAGCAAGCCCGTGGAGACACTTTCAGAAGTAGACTGAAGAAATAGTTGAGGAAAGTGTAAATACACAGACATTTCCTGAAACCTTATTGCCTTCTGAATCCGAGTTATTTGTGTGCTGTGCCCTGGGTTGGAGTAAGCATCTTGGTTGGTCTGGCACTCTTACAGTAATATGCGGCCTGGCTTTTAGGATTTGGGCTGCCTATGTGTTCACAAATTGATGCTGTGCTCCTGGGAGAGCACGGCAGCCACATTAAACAGCACTAAAATATTCATAGGGCAGTGCATTAAGCTGAGAGCTGGTACTGGGCTCCTCCCCAGAGGAAAGGGTTGGTGAAGGAGGGGAGTGGAGTGGTGGGGGCTACTCCATGCTACCCCCCTTAAGCACTCCTCTTTTG
This sequence comes from Crenuchus spilurus, assembly GCA_036984385.1. NCBI lineage: Eukaryota > Metazoa > Chordata > Actinopteri > Characiformes > Crenuchidae > Crenuchus > Crenuchus spilurus. The sequence continues at coordinate 8,585 of BRDA01012342.1, read as the reverse complement.
AGGGATTACTTGGGTAAGCTGCTCTGGCTTTTGAGCGAGCATACAGAGATGACTATTAGTCGAACTGTATCATTGCACGGCCAGTTGTCTAGTGCTAGCACTGGCAACCACAAACACCGTCTATTAATGGTAAATAAATGTGCCATGAGGTTTATCATTTGAAGTTATTCTTTAATATGTAATTGAATTGTTTCTGGAGTGGTTATTGAAGTAAATTCCGTTTGTAGATCAGGGTTTGTATAAGTGCTAATTGGAGGCAGCAGCCTAATTTATTTTCTGCATGCACATTTGTACCTGTCATATTGGTGCCTGAGGCATCAACCAATTAGGGAAGAGCTCAGCAGAATACTGAAAGGATATTAAACGAGTGCTTCTGTTCTTAAACGATTTATTACTGTGAGAATTTACAGATAGAGAGATAATGGTAATTTAATTAGATGGATAAATTGGTGAAATATTGAGTATGATGTTGAGATTAATAGAGGTTCAATTAAAAGCAGTTTGTCAGGATTTTAGTTAAAGTAAAATGATATTGAGCTTGATACTAACACTATAATAGAGTAATAAGCTACACAAGGCCAAGGCAAGGTTAAGAGCTGTTAGGCATGACGGGAACAACATGACCCAGCCAGCTGTAGTTTGGAATTGAGAATCTTTTGAAATATTTGATCTTAAAACTCAGCTGTTCATTCATTCCAGTATGGGAAGATTGCAACATTTCCTGTCTGGTGTATGGTTTTGCTGCCATACTGAGCCTTTTCTCTTAAGTAATGTTAAAATACTCTCTCCACAGGAGCTGTACATTGCAGTTGGCATTTCTGGAGCCATTCAGCATCTTGCTGGAATGAAGGATAGTAAGGTAGCTGCAAATGCAAATGTTCTGTTGGTATAGATCGTTTGGTCAGTAAAAATTCATTGTCATGGGGTACCCCTGCTGTTGCCATGCCATTTATAAAGTGTCCAGAATGTGCCAAGTTGTCTCCGGCTTGAGCACGCTACGTGTTCAAATGGAGAGTTCTGAATGTGATCTGGAATAGCTTTTTACCTGCATGTATAATTCACATGCATTTTCTGCCTCTTCTGTCTTGTCAATGCAATTCTTTGTGCCACTCCTTCACTCCCTACCAGAAAATCCATGAATCAACAGACTCATTACCATATTCTTGCCTCGTCGTCATGAGCTGGAATGGTTCTGTAGATTGATGTGTACTGCAAGGTGGAATGAGTGGTGTTAAATTGCTCAATGTCATGTTTCTGCAGAAAACAGGAAAGCAATTCCTGAATCCAATTTCTATCCTTGTGTTGTAATTTCTTTGGAAAATTCCTTTATAGACTATTGTTGCCATCAACAAGGACCCTGAGGCCCCCATCTTCCAGGTTGCAGATTATGGCTTGGTGGCTGACCTGTTCAAGGTAATCTACTTCAGCTGATGTTGATACCACTTAATGATTTTAATGAAGGAGTTGTAGAATTAAAGTACTTGTGTTCAAATGTTTTTAAAAAGTCTTGCCCATTGCAAGGTTAGGCCACACGTTTATTTGGTAGCTAGTTTCTGCCTGTTAGGAAAGACCAGGCAGAAAAACAAAATGCATAAAAAAATAACTGGAGAAATTAAAGCCCCTATTTTTCCTGCTAAATTTTGAAGCACACATTATTCCAGTTAATGGAAACATACTTCTGCTGAATTATTGAGCTCCTGTGTTAATCAGAACCGAGTCCAGGCCTGAACTGAAGCTTATGTTCGTGAGAGAGATATACATACAGCACATGTATCTCTCTCCCCTTCACACCAGAAAAGTAATTGATCGTTGTCTCAAGTGTGTGAGGTGTAGGCTTTCACCTTTATTTTCAGCGCCCCTTTGCCAGTGCTTTACATGGCCTACTGGCTTCTGCAGTTTTTGAGTGGCATACACTCTCTGACTGCCAGGGGGTTGCCACACACTCCAGCACCTGTCTGTTGTTAGTGTTTAGCGTCTGTAAGCCTAGCAGCATTTATTTCCCTGTGTTTGCCCTGTTGTTCATGTTTTATTTAGCCTGTGTGGTGCTTGGTGCAGGTGTGTGAGTAAACTCTGTAAAAGTGATTGGTAATGATAGGCAGCGGCTGTCGAGTTGGAGCTGCCCTCAGATCAGCTTACATGTGATCACTCCTCAGATAACTGATTAAAATGGATGGGCTTTCTCCCCTTCCTTAAATTGAAAAGTGATCTGGGGGACACATTCGGGTGATGATATAGTTTTTCAACTGCTTTGCATCCCACAGAACCTCTCCGTTGACCTACTTGGATAGTCACGTGCCAAGCTTGAGTCTGAATGCAGATGTGCCAGTTCTGATGCCTGTCTTTCTGTAGTTTATAGTACATAAAGTATTTTTGCTAAAAGGAAATAAGTAGGTCATTATAAATTGTTAGAGGTGTAACGATACACTCGGCCCACGATTTGATTTGTGGAGCTGATATTTTTGGAAACTTGTGTTCAATGATGTTGCATTAAGATAATTTTCTTCTTCCTCCAAGATTTTTGCATTGCTTATATCGGTGTATTGTTACATCCCTAGAATTGATACATTACTAGTAGTAAAGTGACATTTCTGTTCAAGACACATTTGGATTTGTTCCATTGATCACTCACATGTTTTTTTAAATGTATTTACTTTTAGGCCGTACCTGAGATGACTGCGGCTCTGAAAAAGTGACACTAATCACTCATCTAATGACACTCGGCCTATATGCACAAGGAAGGCTCGTCAGGAACTGTGCCGGGATTGCTAATACGATTGCCTTATGAAAGTCCTGTAGAAGGTATGGACACTTACCTGCCATAGAAATCCACAGAACGCATTCTCATTTCCTGAAGCCTGCTTGTTTTTAATAAAGCATTCAGTGTACGTCATTAATTACTGTATCTGGTAACATGGTAATTTAGTACAAGTCTTCTTATGCCAGTTTAAATCTGCCTGGAGCTTGTTGACTTATTTATTAAAAGTCAGGAGTGTCCAATGTGAATACTTTGTGCTTACAAGTGACTGAGTATGTTATGGCACATGTAATAAATTCTTCTGTTAAACTGTGTTTATTACTTTTTTTTCCATATAATTGGAAGAATTAACAAGGGAAAAAAACAGCTTTCCATGACTTTATCAACTTTTATTTGCTTGACAATTTCTCCCATGATCAGTTTATAAAATGCCTTAACACAAGATTAGTTAGCCTCAATCAAAAAGCAGAGATCTTTTCAAAGGCTCATGCTGTAAGGATGGGGTTACAGTTAGGGGTTATGACAATAGTCTCTCACATCATTTCTCATAAAAGCCCTCTAATACTATAATTCCTGAATTTGTCACCCATGAAGTTATCAGCAGGTTTTAAAAATACTTAGTTTAGTTTTCCTGTTGTAGAATTGTTGAATACAAACGTTAGCATCAGTAAGAAAGGCAAAGGTAAGAAATTTGGCTGAATAACACAGCTCGACACATTTGAACACAGATCAAATGTAACCCTGCAGCAGTCGGATCAGTAGGACTGTACATTGTGTTGTTATACATACAAATAAAATAGAAACGGTTAACTCATTGCCCCATCCCTCAACAAAAACCCTGAAATAAGAACGCATGGAGAGTCTTCCCAGCCTCCGTTTTCAATACGCTGCTTCTGACTGAAAGATTGAGTGCGTTTGTTTGTGTCCCATTGCTGGTTTCTTAATGGTCACCCAACACGAACAAACACTGAAATAGGAAATTCCTGATAAATGTTCCAGTGATGGCTCCCAAAGTGCCTCTCCCTTGGCTCTGGAAGGTTGTGCAATTTTGGCAGGAGTGACACAGAGTTCAAGTGCTTTTGCTTGAGTGGGAAAGAGACAGAGATGGAGAGAGAGGAGAAGGTGTGTGCCAAGAACTCCTTTCCCTAAAGTGGGGGAACCCCCTCTTGAGAAAGCAACTGAGAGCAAAGTCCTTAGTGCGTCACTCAGTGAGCCACTCTCATAGAGCCTAGGAGAGTCGGAGTCAATAGTGCTGGCTGAGAGAGGGACAGAAAGAGAATGAGAGAGAGAGAGAGAGAGAGATGGAGGCTGCTTTTAGCTGGTGCTAGTGGCCACTACACTGCATGTCCTTGTCCTACGTGTCTGGTACACGGTTAAGCGGAGCATCTGCAGGCTCCATGAGTCTGTATTTCTCATCCAGTGATGGCTCTGTCCCCTGCAGGTGAATCAGTGGTTTGGTCTGGAACACTCCAAGAGTCTCCCGATTCCTCTTGTTGTAAATGTTCATCCTGTGCTCCAGTTCCGGGCTGGCCTTGACTGAGCCAGCCGGGCTGGGCAGTTTCAGGTTGACCGGGTTGACACGGCCCTTCTGGGCCAAGCAGGAGTCCTCTGATAGGGATGAGAGCAGCTCCTTGACCACTGCACTGGGGTCCTGTGTGCCCAATGCTAGCGGGCTGCAGTATGGCGGCGGGCAGCAGCGACGGCTGCTGTAGTCGGACGTGGAGGCTTCGCGCACCGTGGAGCTGCAGTCACTGCTGGAGCCCAGTGTTTGGCTGCTAATGCTGTGCTGCCGGGCTGTGAAGCTGCAGCTTGAGCGAGACACTGTGGTGGCTGAGGCTTCACTCACACAGCTGCCTGTGCGCTCCAGGCGGCTGCCTAGCCCATCTGCACTCACCAGGGATGGGGGCAGCTGACTGGCGTTGGTGGGCAAGTGCACATCTATGGCTGCGGTGGTTATGATGCGTGCACCTGGGTCTGGAACCCCGATATCTGCAGTAACGATAAGGAACATGCTGACTGTTCATGTGTACTCTTCCTTGCCATTTTTTAGGATGTACGGCAGTGGTCACCAGCCCTGCCCATGTCAACGTTGGACAGCTGTTAATAGATCAGTTGTTTGCATTCATGTGAATAATATCAACTGTTGGAGAGCTGGTGATCACTGCTGTAGTGCAAAATATTATAATGCGATGAGTAAATGGAAAGTAATCATAATTATAAGCTCAAATGTGTCTTACCACTACTTGGCTCACTGTAATACTGGCTGATGTAATTGTTCATGTCATCCTGAACGATATTCTCTGAAACGAAAGCCACAGCATTCATTCACATGACATGACAGACACAAGTCATAGCATACCACTACCCAGTGTGCTTTGGGCTGCTTTTATTTTATTCTGCACATGTGCTTGCTTGTGGCTGGCCACAAGACAACGGTCTTCAGTGGAGTGTGTTTTTGCTAGGTAGGACTGGGGTTTGGGCTGTACACTGGGCGGGTTGTCCACTTGGTGGAGTGGGAAGGCTTGCCACTGTCTAAGTGCCATTTCTTTATCCCCAGAGATGCGACCCCAGCTCACAGGGCCTTTATTTCATTCATTTTTTACCGTTTAAAATATTCATATGACAGTGGCCCTGGAGGACAGCCACATCAGCCTAAAACACCGGCAAGACAATCACTGTGGGATGAATAACACATGAGTAGAGTGAGGAGCACACACTGGCTAAAAGCTGTCTGCTTTTATTCTACTCTCAGTCCAGAAAGAGAAATAGAGACATGGGGAGAGTGTGTGTGAGGGAGTGTGAGAGATATAGATAGGGAGAGGGAGAGAATGCAGTGCCAGGTGATTTAATGGCCCTCTAGTGTTGGGCTGCATGCTCTGAGCTTTGACCTCACTGCCCGACAGATGATATCGTTTACCTGGCTCCGAATTTTATGTACCGTCAAAACCAGATCACAATATCACTTTATTTACTTTTCCTCTCTGCTTTGGGAGTTTGAGATATTTGGTGCAACTAAGGGGACATCCAAAATGATTTAAAGTAGCAGGTCATAGAGCATCTCTTTGACATGGAAATAAATATTGCAGCAGTAACGTGACATCCATGAGCAAATCAATCCTCAAAAGCACAACACTCTTCAAGTCCATGTAATCAGGAACCACTATCTGACATCAGGAACAGGGTCTTTGTCTTTTTGAACACCCTCTCACTCTCACCGTGATGTGAATAAGAGATGGCCACTAAAACCCACACCCTCAGGCTACTCTCTTTCTCTGAGCGCTCCCCTGAGGTCAAGCCCTGCTTTGACAGCGCTGTTTGTCCAGGCGCTGTTCAGAAGAGAGAAAGCCACAGGCAAGCTCCTGCTCCCACAATCCTCCAGGGGCCTGAGTGTGGCTTGTTGGGGGCCCGTTGTGGTTTTTTCAGGTGAAAGAAACAGATGTTTGTGCCATAGCTGAGTACTCTTTTAGAAGAAACATGGCCCAATGCACAGAGCAATGCGTGTGTAAGCATGTCAGCCGTAGCATGCTGTACAGATCCCAATGTGACCTGACATAATGAACACACAGCAGAACACAGCCAATCTGACTACGCCGTTAGACCTATGATACAGTCTTTGCTACAAATGGTGTTTGCAAAGTTCTTACAACGTGGGAAAAAACACTATCAAAAGAAGTACAGTGGAACTCAGTTTTGGTCATTAACCTGTTCTAAAGAGTCTGACGATAACCGAAACGATCGTTAACTGAAGCAGTATTTCCCATAAGAAATAATGTAAATCCAGTTAATCTGTTTGACACTCCAAAATATTAACAAAAACACATTTTATATAGAATAACTATAGTTTTACATACAGAACACAATGAGAAATACATACAGAAGACTAATGAAATGGATAAATGAACATTTAACATCACTCTTATGGGTTTACGCTGTTTTAGAGTGCTAGTTTGGTCCAGTATTTTGTTCCCCCTTTTTTTTCGGCCGCTATCTGTTTTTGCACCTGTTTTCAGGTGGTAGCGCTGTACACCATCGCTTTAGTATGACATGTTTTAGCTTGTTTTGAGCTTTATCAACAAGAAACAAAGCCAGAATGAACAATGAAAGTGTGATTGAGTGACAAATGCGTGGGTGGATGCTTTGTTTTCGCAAAATTAGAGGGGAGTCAAGTGGACAAGCTGATGAAAACCGGGCGAATGAATGATAACTGGGACAAAATTTCCTACAAAAAGTTGACGATAACCGAATTGTACAATAACCAGGACAAACCATAACCAAGGTTCCAGTGTATACAATAATTACACTGAGGCAGGTTGGCTACTGGTTTGGAGTCGCTGTTTAATATTTAAATAATGTATTAGAAATATAGAAGGTAATATAGAGAATTTATAATTGATAGTTATTTATAATTTGCTCTTCCCCAAATACTCCTACAATTTAAAATACAACTAAAACCAAATTTTTTTTGATGCATTTACCCTATTTATGTGTGTATTAAAAAATTCCTTTTAATTTGAAAGGAATTTAAAATAATTCCTTTTTAATTATAAAATAAGTAAAAATTATTCCTGTATGAAGTGACACATATTGTGGAGCAGTACTGTACCTGTAGGAGCTCCTGGCTCTCTGGTGTTCACTCTGGCCTCGGTGTCGGATCCTGTGGGCCCCAGGCCGTCCACCTCCTGGAAGGTGCTGCTCTGTTTGCCCCACACATGATGTATCTGCATAGCAGCCTCACGTTCTGCAGCTAGATCCAAATCCTGCTGGGCCAGATGAGCCCGCAACTGCCTGATCTCGAACTGAGAGACAGAAAGAGACGTAAGACTCATTTCACTGTCTGTTGTCAGTGTTGTCTCAAGTGCACAGACCCTGTTTGTTTGGGAGAGACTCTGACATCACCTAAGGTGAGTCTTTACATTTATTTGGTCTATCAAACACCACTCACTGCATCGAATCAATCCTCTAACTACATTTACTCGAGACCTGTATGCTGATATTGACAGGCCTCAAGACATTTTCCCACAGACCCGGTGTTTAGACGTTACTCTCATTATCTAATCTGTCTGAAAAACAGCACAATCCCATGATGTAGACACTGGCTCGTTCACTATTGATTGTTGGGACAGGATGCTCTAGAATGGATGGGACTTTGGCTGTTATCTGACTGGAAAGCTCAGCACAAGTGGAGCAGTCATGTCACATAGCCAGGCTATCAGTTTTGTATGTGTAACAGGAGCTGCTTAGATTTCACATCGACAAAACACAAACCTTACAGATATATACCACTAACACTGATATTATTTTAGCATTGGAAGCGTTTTAAATAAAGAAGAAATGCCTCATCAAATGCCCAACACAATCATTTCACTCATCAGTATGTTTTTTCTTTCCATTTCATGTGCTGCTGCTGCCCTCTGTTGGCGTAAAGTCATATGTGCTAGCTAACTGCATGTAGACTGGAGTCCCAGAGGGCTGGTGTCCACTGATTTCTCTGCTCTGACACAATTAAACCTGCTGAGATGAATCAGGTGTGTCTGAACAGGAAGATCACCAAACTGTGCAGCAATTCAGACCTCCAGGACTGGAGTTTGACACCCCCCAGTGTAGAATAACCACTCTTAGCATGCACAGCACATTTTTTTTAGAGCCTAGCCTAACACACCTTACTGAGTTAAGTCATAAATGACTTAAATACCTGATAATCAGGTCTTTAAAAAGGAAAAAACACAAGCGAGACAGTAGCACTGGCATACAGAGTTATAGAAGAGAACAAAGGATTATTCACCGCCTGTTCTTGGCAGATTTGAGTGAGTCTCTCCAGCTGCTCCTCCCG
>BRDA01012341.1:95627-118984 GCA_036984385.1 Crenuchus spilurus | reverse complement strand
CCGGGGGAGGTACAGAGGACCACATGACCGGACAGAGGACCATAGACGAGGTACGAGACCTGTGACACGACTGTCTGTGTTGTTTGGAAGAACGGTGTCGAGCGTAACTACACGGTAGGACCTACTCGACGTGATGGACTCGTTGAAGACACCCAACATCTGTAGTGGAGTACGATGGAGATACCACTCTCTTGACTGTTTTACGTTTTCACTGGTTTTGTAGTCGGTCTTTCCTACTCTTGTCTCTTTTCCAGACACCAGGAGACAGGCCAGTACACCAGGAGACATGGAGGGGGCCGGAGGAGGGCAACAACCCAGCAGCAGGACCGCTACCTCCTCCTTTGTGCAAGGAGGACCAGGAGGAGCAGAGCCAGAGACCTGCAAAATGACCTCCAGCAGACCACTAATATCCATGTTTCTGCTCAAACTGTCAGAAACAGACTCCATGAGGGTGGTATGAGATTTTGAGTATGATTCCAAATCCAGACCTCCAAGAGGTAATAATTTTGATTCACATTGATCATTTTTGTTATTTTGTTCTCAACGCATTCCACTATGTAATAAATAAAGATTTTCAACTGGAATATTTTATTCATTGAGATCTAGGATGTGTTATTTTAGTGTTCCCTTTATTTTTTGAGCAGTGTATATATAATATCAATTAGCAACTGTATTAGTAACAGGGATTCTCACCCATGTACTGTATTGTTCCACAGATTGTGAACGCTCTTTCCCCACGCTCGAGTCGACGAGACAGCCCGAAATCAGCCAGACAGAGGTGACCTAAATCAGACAGCATTAATATTTCAGCAGCAAGCCCACACACTATTTTAGAAACAGTTAAAGGGGAATGTCACTGTTTTTCAGCTGTTTAAAATATGGTGTTCCTGTTTGGGAAGTGCAGAGAACAGCTGAAGAAATGATTTTCTCAGCAGGTGGAAAGGAGAAAGGGGGCTTTAGTACAGGGTCATGTCAACAGATGATGTTACAAACATGTCTGGAACAACTTCAAACAGGTCTTACAAAGACGCAGAATGACAATGTGAGTATAGCGGAGAACAGAGAAATGTGAAAAGCAAACATTTGCACCAGTAAAGTGAGCCCTGATCTACTGTACTGTAAGTGATCTACTGTGAAAATAAACTTAAAGTGTTCATTCATCCCGTCAGTTTTCTCTGTGCGAGCGGCTCCATGTTTAGAATACACTGCCAGTACATAAACACAAAAGTAAAACTTTTCACCCCAGTATAAAGACCTTTATTCATCACACAGACTTCTCTCTTGTAGTATTTAATAGTGCATCTCCACAAATTAGAACATAATTCACTTAATTTGGGTTTATAATTTAATTCAAAAAGATCAAATATTCTATATTTTAGATTTATTACACAAGTGACAAACATGTATTTGTTCTAATGTTGATACTGTTTGAATAGTACTTTACATGTAGTGTTTACTTTCTTGAATTAATAACAAATAACATGGGGCCCTGGGTGGCTCAGCAGGCTAAGACACTGACACTATGACCAGAAGATCGCGAGTTCGAATCCCGGTCATGCTGTTTGCATGAGCAAAAATTGGCAGTGCTCTCTCTTGGCGGGTAGATGGCGCTCTCTCCCTATCACTCACACATTGCAATGTCCACTGGCTCAGGCGTCTACTGACTGGTTCACTCGGAGCTGGGAACCCTGCGCTTTCCTCTGAGCGCATTGGCTCCCCAGTGACGGTGTATCAGTTGTAGTTCAAAAAGAGGAGGTGGCCGTATCACATGCAGCGGAGGTTTGTGCATGTCTTCACATTTCTTGTATTTATATGTACACAGTAAATCTGCCAGTGTTAAATCAACACTATTAGAGTTAAATTAACACTGAGGGTGTCAAAATGTAACACTCAGTGTTAATTTAACTCTAATAGTGTTGACTTAACACTGGCAGATTTACTGTGTATGTAGTCTGGATTCAGATGTAGGTAAACTATTGTATACATTAACACATCCAACATGTGATGACCCTGCAGCCACTTTTGTAATAATGTGTAATTTTACAACGAGAGCTCTTAAAATAAATATTACAAATGGCAAAATGTATCCTGTCTGCCTGTCTGACAGGCAGCTAACCTGAGCTAACCGGGGATTTTTGACATGCAATACTGATGCAATGTCATCTACTGTTATTACCCTAAATCTAGGGTAGAATAACTGACTAAAGCAGAAAACAGACTAAAGACTAGAATAACTGCTTCTGCAGAACAATGTCTCAACTACTCAAAAGTAAATACAAAATGGGACCATATCTTGAATCCATTAGGCCACACAACAAAGCAATACTCCCATTTTTTTTCTCATGGACCATTTACTCAAATGCACTGATACACTCATTGAAATTGAACATCACTGCTGGTGTGTGGCCCTCTAAGGTTTTCCATTAGAAGTGCAGTTTGAATCTGCTTACCTTGGTCATTTAAAAGGATGTTCTCCATCTGCAGGCAAACAAAGTCAATTTCAGTATCAGCAACAATGCTTCTATTGCTTCTAGAAGATTCTTATAAGCTCATACCTTTACATCTCTGTGCATTATCCCCGTGTCATGAAGATAGCCTTTAAAGAGACAGTGGAGTTAAACATTCTGTTCATTACTGAGAGTCTTACTGGATTCCATTTGGTAGAGCATATGAGTGAAAAAAAAAAATTACGTTCTTAAGAAAAAAAACTGGACTGATGATCATGTGTGTATATGTTAGTCAATGATTGGCAGGAGCTTCAAGTCCTCAAGTAAACGTTTAACCTCTTAAACCAGAAGGTGGGTCCATCATATTCTCTATATTCAGACGTGTATTACTTTCACATTTTCTAATATACATACAAAAGTGAGTCATTTGTAAAATCTTCTTTCTACTAACGTTCATTTCGTCCTATTTTGAACCGATTTTGCTTCAAATAAACCATGTGCCATATCCTCAGTTAGAATAAGTGTTTAAAAAACATTGAAAAACTCCTTTACTGACATTTGAATAAATCCAAAACAAGTGGAACTGAGCATTCAGTTTTTGTGTTGGTGAAGGGCGCCCTCTTGTGGCACAAATCTGAATTGCAAGAAGAACCTACTGTGCTGTGAAGTCTGAAAATTTGATTTCTGGGATAAAAGTGCCTCCATTTTTGTATTCAGCTGTGAACTGTAAGCATGTGTTATTATATTCCAAATCATAAAATTTATAAAATACATGTTCTGCTAATTTTATGCAGTTGTTGTAAAAAAAACTCCCCAAGATGCGAGTATGAAAATTGACAATCTGTCCTTGTCTTCTCAGTTTTTAGTACTTTTACTTCTGCTAATGAATAAATTAACGTCTCTCATAATTTTGTTATTTTACACCTGTGACAGTATCTGTATTGCTTTATGACTGGTCACATTGCTGACTTTTGAGTCAAAAGTGCATCAAAAATAGAAGAGTCAAACAAACTTCAGTTCCTATGCACATATTTGCTTAATTGATGCAAATGTATAAGTTTTACATGACTTATTACATCACATAAGTAATGTTTTGAGTAAAGTATGAGTGTAGGTTACTCTACCCACCTCTGGTGTTACTCACCTAAAGCACTGCCGAGTTCGGCAGCAAACATTCGAACATCCTTTTCGTTGAACTGGCTAATCAGTGTCCAGTAGGTGTACAGATCTCCAGTGCTGCAGTAGTCACACACTAATGAAAGAAAGGTAGAGATTTAACCTGCACAAGCTCCTCAAACTTTACTTTCTATTAGATGCACCCATTTGGAATGTCCTGATATGATAAGCAATAATTAACAACCAATTGTGGCCAATACTGATATACTGATAATATATACAAACTAAATAAATAAAGTAATGCAATGTAAAAATAGACGCTATGATGCCAACCGTACAAGCTAAAAATAGGACACAAAAGTCCATTGAAAATCTGCTATTCAATAATATGGGTCAATAACAATAATTTAGTTTTACTACTTATCTGCAAACGATGTATGATAATATATCATCTCTAAAAGCAGTTAAACGATATTTCAGTGCTACAACAATGGACAATCAACAATAAACACAGCAACAACACTCCAAAAAGCTGTTTGAAGCACACTTGTGAAATCAGTCTGATGAATCCAATGAGAAGAGAGCATATATCAGGGTGAAGAGGGGATGACAGAGGGAGTAAAGGCTGGGATGTGGACTGAGCGACTCACTGATGAAGAGATTGCGCCGGCTCTGCCAACAGTCCTCCAGACTGAGGAGGAAAGGGTGCCTGAGCTGCCGCTACAATGCAACATGCAACAAAGCAGATGAGATGAAAGTCGCAAGTACTTAACGCGGACATGGACTTGTTTTGATATGAGCTCAGTCTTAAGGAAATGTTCCAAAAACAGCATGAAATGATGATGCTTTCAGTAGATGTGTTTAGAGCGAATGGTTGACATGACCAGATGGTACGCTCTGACCCTGATATTCACACAAACACTGACAACAGCATGTGTATGAGCCTGTACTGCTAAAGTTAACACTTATTAACAGTGTAACGATTGTAATAAAGTATCAAAATGTAAAAAACTTTGACATGTCTCTCTGCCTTTCCCAGCGTCTCATTTACTGGCGTTTGAAAAAAAATACCATCAATTATCAACACTGGGTGCAACCTATCAGAGTATGATGAGTTAAAAGTGGGCGGGGCTTATTCTATAAAAACACCCACACTCAAATGGCTGGTCTTTCTCTGAATTTGATTATAAAGAATTTTAGGCCTTGTTTTACTTCAGAGATGGTTGAAATGAAGACATTTTAACATTTACAAAGGTCAAAAATACACTTGAATCCAAATGTAAAAATACCATCAGTTTTAAATGTGTGTATTATTACACCCCTAGCATTCAGCACTACCAGCTCTCAGTTAAGATTGTTACTAACTTAGTATCTTGGCACTTTTAACTAGTTATCTAATGTTCTGCAATGAGGTTCCCAAGGCCACATTCTATTCTATTATTAGTTTCTACTTTAAAACATTACATTAACTGTTCATGCAATTAAATTTAAAATAAAATAATAATAATAAATAAATAATAAATAATAAATAATAAATAATAAATAATAATAATTATTATTATTATTATTATTACTACCACAATAATAATAATAATAATAATAATAACAATAATATAATAACAATAATAATAATAAGTTTTAACCACATTATGTGTGCATGATGAGCATAAGTCTATATGAGCACTCTTACTGGCCATAAATGTATATTATTTCTTAAAATGAAGCAGAACTAAACCACCTTCAACAACTTGGCTTCTTTGTGTGTGTACATATATTTGTTTTTGAGTATCTCACCTGGATAATAACCTCCTCCTTAGACTGCTTCAGAACTCCATATTTCAGAACTTCAGATTTGGGTAAAACCTAATTTTTACCATAAGCAGACATGACATATTTACAGTTAAATGCACAGTGCACGTGTTTCAAACATGGAATAAAGTGGATTTGTATTTATTATTATAGAGAAGATTCACCTTAACAGCATAAGTCTTGTCTTTTTCCCAGTCCTTGACCTTCAGAATAGGGCCGAATGAGCCTTTTGTTATAAAGCCAGTTATCTGAATAGGAAGATTATTAACAGACAAATTATGTTATTGTAATGACACCAGTACCAAAATGGATTGTGTGCTACATTTTTCCTTACCAGCAAACATCTCAACAAAGTACCATAAACATAAAAAATCAGATCCCTGGAAGAAATGTGTGTTTTAAGTTAAGTCTTTATAAAGATATATGGCATGAAAAACCAGGATGAAAAAATCTTGAAAACAACAAGTCAAAGACAATTAAGCTTGGCTCATTTGGAGGAAGAGGATCACCAGCAACAAGATGGAAGGATACAATCAGATACATCATAAACAATTCATTAAGAAAGATAAAGACATTCTGGAGAAACACTATGTACATATTGATGTGGCTACCAGGAGTCTCAACTAGATGACATTCAATAATGATAATGTTGTTGTTGTTGTTGTTGTTGTTATTATTATTATGAATAATAATAATAATTAATGTTATAATAATAATAATAATAATAATAATAATAAAATGAGTAAAAGAAATAGGCCTACCTGTAAATCTACATGTCTTCTCCAACAGTGGGGAAACTCCGGCAGGAACATGGACGTAGACTCAGGCAGGAGATTCATCTCAGGTCTTTGTTCAGAGATGTGGGATTTTGTCTGCTGGCCACTCATGAATGGACTGTTTTGGACAAGTCCATCCCGGAGAGACAGAAACCTCTGTCTGCTGGACAGACATCTCTTCTCCACAAAAGACACTGATGTCTGCCTCAAAAAGAAAAAGGCACTCGGACAAACTACTCAAAACACAAACCACTGAAGAAAACAAGTAGCCTAGACTGATCAGCTCACTACAGAAGTAAAAAGTGAAAGTGACACATTGGCTTGGGCGCAGAGGAATTTAACCTCTGCA
This sequence comes from Crenuchus spilurus, assembly GCA_036984385.1. Taxonomy (NCBI): domain Eukaryota; kingdom Metazoa; phylum Chordata; class Actinopteri; order Characiformes; family Crenuchidae; genus Crenuchus; species Crenuchus spilurus. The sequence continues at coordinate 112,487 of BRDA01012341.1, read as the reverse complement.
TTTAAACCCATTGTTACGTGCCCACCCAGTCTAGGGGTGAGGGTGGAGTAACGATATTAAATTGACCAGGTGAAATGCAGTAACCAGTGTAATGAAGTAGGTAAATGAGACTGCACAACCAGAGAGTTTTAACAGTTTGCTAAAGTTTAAAAGCAGTGGGGCAGACATACAAACAATCAATCAGACAAACATCAGTTGAAGTGAGAGACAACAACATTAGGAGAGTGATTTCTAAAAGTATAGGTGGACTATGGACAGTGCCAAAGGAAAGAACAAAATCATAAACACCTTACCTACCTAACAAAATCTTCCCTTCCCAAAAACTATATAAATGGCACTTGCCCCCTAAAACCTAGTGACACCTATACAGTGAGTTTATCTACGTGTGCAAAGTCAGTGGGCCCAAACTAACACCGGTCCACACAATACTCAAGAGTAACGACACAGTGGTACTACACAATCAGAAGCTGAACCAAAAGAGAGTGCTTAAGCCAGAGTACATAAAAGCATTCCCTAACTTCCTACAGAACTAAAACCACATAATACAAAAGTTACTCTCAGTAAGAAACAGGTTTAAAACAATGTCCCAAAGACTCTCGCACAAACAAAGACATTAATCTCACTCTTTCTCAAAGTCGCTACACCAGTCTCAGTGGAGTCAAAACTCCCTTCCTGATTGGAGTCAGGTACTTATGAAGTACAAGCCACGCCCTCCACCAAATGAAGTCCGGATGGTGATTGGCTGGAACATAATGAGGCTGAAAGGAGGCAATAGGGCAAGAGAGACACTGAAAAGACAACATGCTCCTCGTGCACGTAACACCCATCAATGTAGAGAGCGAGTGAGTGAGTGAGTGAGTGAATGAATGAATAAATCTCTCTCTCTCTCTTTCAAACTGGTGACTTTTCTGGTAATAAGTCTGACTCCATAACCACAAGCTGGCCCTAAAACTATCCCCATATCTTCATGACAGGAGGAGATACTGTTCACTATACTAACAAGGACAAGTAACACACTTAGGCATACACACATCTGGAATATCAACCTGATGTCTGACTGGGGTCATCTAATTCAATAATTTACCAAAATCTAACTAAATCAACTACTCTAACAAACTCCCTTTTGATTCAATGACACACTATATATCACAAAAGACTACAATGGTAAAACTATGATGATATATAGTGTTTACACACTACTATCAGGGTACAGTTCAGTAGAGTAAAATGTCAGATTCAAGATCATGGTACCACAATTATTATATGTATTAATATGCAACACAAGCATTTGCACACCGACAGTCAGTACCATGATGTAAAATCACAATAGCGACACTATTATGTGTACATCATTGTATTTTTACATAGCAGTGTCAAATTCCATTCTATATTGGAATGTACCATATTACTACCATCATGCAACCATGGTAGTGCCACGTGATTCTTGTAAGGGACAGAGCATTAGCCTTTTAGCTAGCATAAACATGATCTTTAGTCACTCTCTGATTCTCCCAGTTACTCATACAGCCTGCAGCTCATTTCATTACAAATTACATTCACTTCAGCGGCTCAGAAACACACTGAATGCGTCCAAAGCCGCATACAAACCATGTCTGACCTGTAAACACTACAGACTACACCAACATCACAGGTAGTAACTAGCCACAGTCATACTACTAACATTTAAGTCCAAATAAGTTTACAAGTCTGTTTAATTCATTTTACATAAACTGACAGCATACAAATGAACGAAACTTTAATTTCCTTCCCGCGTTTTCCCTCCTAAACTACTATAAAGATCATTGAGACAAAAAAAAAAAAACACACGAATAATGCTAAATGCATGTAAACAGGCTGATGTTTCTAACCTTGTTTTTGCTCCTGACGCCGCCCATCACATTTAGTCAACAACAGACGAGCAGTCTTCTAAATAATGACTCTGGCGATATAAACAGCTCTCCATGGCTAAGAAACGGAAACACATCCTTCACTGTTAGTCTGAGTATAAACAGAAGAACACGCTCGAATGTCACAAATCACACACAGCGCACTGATCCATGCTGGCCAGTGGCAAACCCCGCCCACTAATGAATATTCATCAGTCGCACGTTACCAAACGTTCTTTTGCGTTCATAATTTAGTTCTAAGGTAAATTTTCATATTTCATATTCATTACATGTAACATATTTTAAGCCTTTTTGTTTTAATGTTGATACTGTTTAAAAAAGTAATTTACTCAAATTATATATTTTAAATAAATAAATAAATAATTTAAGATTCTGGATTTCTGATTTTCAAAAAACTGTCATCCTGTTCAACAGTAAAACAGGCTTGAAATATCACTTTTCAATTGTTATCACGTGTAATGAATATATGAAAATGACAGCTTCCCTTTTTGAATTAAATTCTAAATAATAGTGAACATTTTCACAATATTCAAATTTTTGAGATGCATTCATACATGCACCGATTCCCCCACTCGTATGCAGGTTGATAGTAATGTCATTTTGCCTACACTGCAGTTCTTTTTAGTAAGAGGGTATTCCACAAAGCAGGTCGTTCCTTTTTTTGGATTTTATCTAGCTTAGCAATCCTGCATTGTGGAATACCCTTCCGCTTTATATTGATCATGTAGTGACATACATATTGCAGTGTAAGTGAAATTCAAGCTGATATCTGATTATGTGGCAGAGTCCATGCCCTAACAATGTTTGTTTCTCTACTTCAATACAGAAAAACAGAACAATGCTTCCCACACTACTGAAAATGGTTTCTTTCTTCTGTCTTTGCTCATCACTGACAGAGCTGTTACTGTGTTATAAAGTAAGATATGAGACCTTTAATAAAAAGTCTACTGATGTGATGCCTGTACTGAAATGATTTAAGTATATATTAGTGCCTTTTGTTAGTTGTAGTTTATCAAATAAAAATACTACAGTAATGCTGAAAATGAATAACATCACTCGGATTAAAATTTTCATACAGTCAGATTCCTAAATCCTGGCAACCTTAATGGACGTTGATTATAAGAATCAGTTTAACAGAGCACTACAATACAGGGCTGTTGGGACTTCAGATTTAATGCAGAAAATTAACTTACAAAGCATGATGACATATCAAGTTATTAAGAAAATCCCACAGAGCTTATGCTGTGAAATGAAAAGAAAAAAAAAAATATATATATTTTTTTTTTGACGTTGAAATAAACTTTTTGGAAAAAAAAACAAAAAAACATTTTTCTTCTCCAGAATTCAAACACAAATCAGCAGCACCTAACATCAAAACTGAAATGAAAGGATATAAATCACCACAAAAAAAACCACACAACTTCAAAAGTGCCACAGTGTTAAATTAGCATTATTGAGAGTGCTCCAAAAATTACAAAACAGTAAAGCTCCCCATAAAATATAACAACCACCATACCAGACCGATATCTCATTTGTGTCAAGGTATTGCACAAATACTTTGTTAGTACAGTAAATCTGAGGTCAATAATGTAATATTACATATCTGTGACTTTTTGGAATCATAATTAAATCTTAAGGGCTTTTTCACTCTGGGTGCATCTTATACAGCAGTAAAGGCATTGGGTAAATAAATGGAAATGAGTTTCAGCCCATTTCTAATCCCTCTGGAGTGAAACCCATTTTTGATCCCCTGTGGTTTTCTAAGCATCTCCTCCAAAGTGCTTAAAATGTGCCTGCAAGCCTTTCCCTTATACAGTCTCCTGAGCCTGCAGGAGACGTGTTCTCAGTCATTAAAACAGAATGGTTATTTCTGTTGTACAGATACTGTAAGCATTGATAATTAACTCAAAATTAACCAACCTTAACCTCATACAGACTTTGTTGAAATGTGACAGATGAGCACTGCATGTAGTGCACTTAACTACCATGATAATGTAAATATTCATTCCTCAATATTATGTCCTCTTCAAAGACAGCAGTGCCTTGATCAATAATTCTTTAACTATATCAGCTTCTCAAGATTGGTCTTATCTGTCCACAGCCAGCATGGACGTCTGAAGGCACCTCTGGTGAAGAGGAGAGCAGTCCTTATTTACCAGCATTCATCATGACACACTGCCTGGCTCTCCTAAATGGTCCATCACCAACACCTCCTCAGAGACAAAAAAACAGGCAGCAGGACTCAAGTGAGGATATCTAGATTCCCCATATCTCTGACACCGGGAAGAAGAGTCACTTGCGGCGGCTGAAGATGCTCTTCTTTGTGGAGCTCTTGTCTGCGGTGCTGAGGCCGATTAGCAGCCGGGCCTTCTCATCCTCCTCTTGTTGTTGCACGCTGCTGTCTGCTTTTCCTTCAGCAACTTTCCCCCGAGACTCAGAGGCCACGGCCGGCTTCAGCCGCAGCTTCTCTTTTATCATCTGCTCAGCAATGTCAGGGAAAAAAAGAGGAGAAAGAAAACAGAACACTTTAAAATGCAGCATTACAAGCAACAGTAAATTTTAATCACGTACACCTACTATATTGCCCTATGGCTGTATCCTTCAACTAATGAATGGAGAAGGGAGTGGCTGATAAAGTAACAACAAATGGTAGGTGTACATGATAAAATGCACAGTGAGGGTACTTACAAGGCAGGTGTACCTAACAAACTGGCAATATCAGATCTCTGTAGCATCAGTAGTGTACAGTACCTGGGCAACCAGAGCCTTTCGGCTGTCTCTCTTTACAGCCATGGCAAAGTCCAGCCAGGTCCAAGTGTTGTTATGATACTCCAAACAAGGCAGCACAAGGTTCAGATCTTTCCAGTCTACGCTGCTCTTTTCTCCCTGCACAATGAAAAAACATTTAGGTATTCATACACTGAAACAGTTCACTAGTGTATTAGTTAGTGCACTGGATTCTTAACCTGATGACCTGAGATCGAATCTCAGCAGAGACTGTAAAGCAATTTCTACTGCGGGGCATCCATTGCCAAAAGGTTAGAGAAGCAAACTTTGGGCTGAAGTGCATTTGATTAAGGCACCTAACGCCCAACTGCTTTTTGGGTGCTGCCCAATGCTCCTGGGAAGTGTGATCACTGCCCCCTAATGTGTATAGTGGCTTGTGAAAGTATTCACACCCCTTGGCATTTTGTGTCTTTTTCTACCTCACAACCTGGAATTAAAATAGATTATTTGAGGGTTTGCTTCATTTCATTTACCAAACATGCCTACAACCTTGAACATTTGATTTTCTTTGTTTCTCTGTGAAGCAAACAACAAATAGGACAAAATAACAGAAACCTTCAGTGTGTATAACTATTCACCACCCTAAAATGAGTAATTTTGGATAAGACCGCTTTTGGATAAGTGTCTATGAGCTTGCCACATCTTGACACTGGGATTTTTGCCCATTCCTTCAAGCAAAACTACTTCAGCTCCTTAAAGTTAGATGTATTCTGCTGGTGAACACCAATCTTCAAGTCTGATCACAGATTCTCAATTGGATTAAGGTAGGTATATACTCCCAAACTAAAATGTCTAACATTAAATGATTTATAATGTTTTTTTGAACCATATGAATCAGTAAATGGCAAATAATTCCTAGGTTACATCATTTGCATAAATTATGCAAATTAGCATCCAATATGGCCACCGAGAGGCAGAAAGTTATGTATTTTCTAAACGGTATATCTCAAAAACCACTAAAGATTTTGACTTTATTTTTTGGACTTTTATTTATAACCAATAAACCCATGTCCTGATGGAAGGAAATTAAATACAGATGAAACATATTGAAGATAAAGACAAGTTTCCATTTTTGTCATTTTTTCGCACCTAATTAAATATTCAAGCCTGCTAATCTAGTACTTACAAAGGTTTGATCAAAAAATGCTGAGATCATCCCATGAAGAAATATATAAAGTATTAGTACTCCAAAAATCTAAGAGAAATCTTAAAAAATACCAGAGATATCATGCTTGAAAGATTGCAAGGAAGCCGACTGACTTTTTGGGAGTATATGGGCTTTGACTAGGTCATTCCAATACATTTACACGTTTCCCCTTAAACCATTCGAGTGTTGCCTTAGCAGTATGCTTTGGGTCATTGTCCTGTTGGAAGGTGAACCTCAGTCCCAGTTTCAAATCTCGGATGGATCAAAACAGGTTTTGCTAAATAATATCCCTGTATTTAGCACCATCCATCTTCCCCTGGACTCTGACCAGTTTCCCAGTCCCTGCTGCTGAAAAACATCCCCACAGCATGATGCTGCCACCACCATGTTTCACTGTGGGGATGGTCTTCTTGGGGTGATAAGTTGCATTTTCCTTGGTGGACAAAAATTTCATACATTTTATGCCATACATTTGTGGACTCTCCCACATGCCTTTTGGCAAACTCAAAACGAGCTTTCCCATTTTTTTTTTCTGGCCACTCTTCCACAAAGCCCAGCTCCATGGAGTGTATGGCTTATTTTGGTTGTATGGTCAGATACTTTAGTCTCTGCTTGGGAACTCTGCAGTTCCTTAAGGGTTACCTTTGGTCTCTGTGCTGCCTCTCAGATTAATTGAGATTAATAACAGATGGATTAAATGCAGATATCAACTTCCTCTGTGTGTTAACCATATTGGTCAATGAGTGGGTATTTTCACCAATACATTATGAAGCACTGAACTTTACAGGAGGTCAGTGCACCACCCACCTTGTAGCTAACGCAGAGGGGGACCTGAGGGATTTTGATGTAGATGAAAGAGTTGTTCATTGCTGCTCTCTCTTTCATCTTGTCAATATCATCTACGGGATGCTGGAAAACAAAAAAAAATAATAGTTGCATTGCTTATTGTTGAGGACTTCAGTAACACCACATTTTAATTAGTATAATCTTCAAACTGATTATGCATTGAATTAAAAACACTGGAATGTCTGGAGAGTCCGGCCAGGTCTCAGTAAAGCAAACCAATATGTATTTACTGAAAGATATCTACAAACTTTAACTGACCTCAGGTGGTTTACGGAACGACCTCCTGACTCCTGCTGTGCGATTTATCCCCTGTGTAACCCCTTTACCCTGGCCCAGACCTGCAATAGAGTCTTCAGACAGTTGCCTCGGCTTCACGACACCTGATCCCAGAGAGAGGAGAGGAAAGGAGATTTATAGAGCTACTCTATAGTGCATACTATCAGGGTGACCCTGAATAATGACAAAATCCAGTCAATGTCTGATGAGAGTGAGCTTTTAATAGCAAGGCCTGGGCCATCAGTGTGACATAACAGACAGCAATCAGAAATCCAATATTCCCACAGTACAGAGGAGAGGTGACATGCAAAGAAAGATAGAAAAAAACTATTAATCATCCAGTGAGCAGAGGGTTATATATGTCAGAGTGCTTTTTAATCCAACATCCAAAAAAGAAAACAGTTTAAGTAGCTAATAGGTCAATAATATATAAAACCATACCTGTAGTGACCAATCTGAATTTATCCTCCTCATCCCCAACTTCCTCCTCCTCTACATTTCTTCCAGGGAAGAAAAAACCCATCATTCTCTTGAAGAACTGATACATGAGCTGGATGGTAAGTGGCACCACATTCACCTAGTAGTTAAAACATAGTATTAAAAAGGTCCACACCTAGACAGCCAGTAGGGGGTACAGTACCACAGTCAATACTTCTATTAGATTTTCAGTTTATATAACATTCATTTACATTTAAAATTGTATTTGTTTTCTACTGAGAATATTTTATTTTTCTTTATGTATTTATATGATATGATATTGTTATATGATTGTGTCTGAAAATTGAAATAAAGTTATGTGGTAACATACAGGGTAATTAGAGACATAATTAACCAGAAATATACTTAAACCCAGCGTACCCAACATCATTTACTTTAGGAAATGATGGCTCACATAGCCAACATTATGCTTCAGGGTCATCAGTTATTCTGGCCAGTTTTAAATGATGATAGTCATTTTAACAGATAAATACACATGAAATGTCACCATATTTACTTGGGCATTGCTGCAGAAATCATTGCGCACCATGGCATTTACTTAAGGTCTGTTTTAAGAGACTATGTTTATATTCTGTCCATAGTCATGTTCATTTGACATTACACAAAGGAGTAAGAAAATGGTAATCAAGTGGTTTCACATTGCTATCTACTGATTAAATGATTTATGAAGGTTTCCGTGCTGTGTATCTCTATTGCAGTTCCATTCAAATTACCTCAAAATGCTCCTTGACAGAAATCCCACCAACAGGTGGGCGGACTTTGCTGAAGATGCGGAGGGCAAGCTGACGCCCTGACTGGCAGGGGCTCTGGGGACGCAACACCACCTACATCATGAAATAATGCAAAAATACCACAGCATGCATCATGTAACTCAAGTTTGAAAAAGATTATGATGATCTATGAAATATGTTTTTATCCCACAACAACAGTGATGCATAAAATAAAAAATTTAAATGGATGTGGTGCCAAAACCCAAAGGAAAATACAAAAACAAAAAAGCCACAAAAATCACAAGTGAAGATGAAGAACCATCATAAAATTGAAAAAGTCCAAGGTCTTATTGACAAGGAATGCTAAAATGTGTTTTGTAGCTCCGCTTGCAAGATTGAAATGGAGATGACATCAACTGGCAAACATACTAAATTACCGGCACCATACCTACCCTCACATGCTGCGCAAGAGAAATCAAGCAGAAAATGTTATAAGACTGAGTTAACAGCACCAACAATCTGAACTAATAATAAGGACTTAATATTAATGTAAAAGTTTTTTTTATTTATGTGGATAATCAATTCTGTCTATTTGTATAACATGATAAACTTTAAGGTGAACAGGAATTAATGAAATTGAAAAACAGTAACTACAGTGTTATTCCTAATTGACATGCAGAATATGTGTCAAAATGAAAAAGAAAACCACTATTACATTGTTGTCATTTCTTTACCTTTTTACTGAAAACCAATACAAGTGCATTTGCATTTAGAAAAATAAATGTTACAGGACTTCATGAACACAGGGAGCTGCAGAAATCTCAGACACTCAACGATATTGTGCCAACATGCTGGAGGTTGATGATGGCGATACACTCTAATATCTGTTCTTTCTGGTTTTCTTCCTCCCAGCCAGCTCGACCGGATGCAATCTCAATGCAAATATTCAGATATGTTTTCTACTGCACTCATCCTAATTGTTTCTGTTTGCTGTTTGTTTTCTTCTCTCTTTTCTGAGGAAATGGCCACTGAAGGGATTTGATGGCTGAATTCTCCTGCAGTCCACAACAGACCACCAGTTCCATTACACCTATTGCGGTCAATTCCTTCTGCTCCGAATTGGGTTTTCCTGAAGTTGACACCAGACCTGCTGCTCACTTACATTGGACTAAAGCTCTAATGCTACTGCATTTTAAATTATGATACCTAATATGAATGCAATGATCACTATTATTAATATCATTAATGTTTTATACTACAGCACAATGTCAGATTTAACTAAGGATGTAAATCTGTGTCAGTAGTTTGATCAGAGGAGGATGGATCCCCTTTGTGAGTCTGGTTCCTCCCAAGGTTTCTTCCTCCAGCCTTGAGGGAGTTTTTCCTTGCCACTGTTGCCTTCGGCTTGCTCACATCGGGCTTAGACTCAGATTGTTTGATATTAAATATGTAAAGCTGCTTTGTGACAACGCCCATTGTAAAAAGCGCTATATAAATAAATTTTGATTGATTGATTGATTGATAAAATGTGTAATTCACGTCAAAACTGAAAAAATACCCCTTCAAATGCAATCAGTTCAACTGTATTGTATTCCACTGTGTGGTGCTGTGAACAAGGCAAAACAACATAAATTACATGATTGTATATCATAACGTAACTGTGCAGTGTTCATGCCACAATTAAATTTAATCACCGTCCAGTCAGAGACCTCTACTGAATATGGGTTGTAGTCCATGAGGCTGTACAGACATGATCAATCACTGATTACTAGATCATGTGGTACATGTAAAGTTCATCTGCAATAAGCTGCCCATTCTTTAGCTACAGTATCATACAGAATCGTTTAAGAAATGTCAGAGAACGTATCTATGTACAAGTGCACTGCTCATTTTCATGTCTTATTCTGCAGTGTTTAGCAAGCTTAATGATAAGTTATGCTCATATTTACATTTAATGTTAATGTTATTACTTAACTTTGTTCGTAGACATGAATGTGTAGTGTTTATGGATGACTCTTTGCATTTAAAGTGCAAAAATAATGACAAAATAAAGTAGTACAGAGTACAATATACACTACCGCTCAAAAGTTTGGGATCACCCAGGATTTTCCATGACAATCTATAGTTTTATTTCAGAAGGGCCCTATTATTATTATTAGTAGTAGTTTTTTTCTAGACTATAATAAAGTCCACAAATGCTGCTGCTCCAGATACTCAGTCTTCTATGGTAGAATGGTGAGGTAGGACAGTGTCACTGTGTCTAGTTCACAAGTTGTTGATGGTGAGTTTAGAAGCTTTACTACAGCTGTTTAATCTCCACCAGAAGTTTAACACACTGTGTGTGAGACATCACTGGACATGACTCTGTCCTACCTCACTCTTCTTACACAAACGTTTGAGTATCTGATGCAGCAGAATTTGTGGATTTTATCATCAAATCAAAACAAAAACACACAGAAATAAAAGTCCAGGTTGTCACAGATGTTCAGTTTAATGTGTGATCCCAAACTGTTGAGCGGCAGTGTATACCACAGTAACACACACTACAACTCTGTAATCGATGTACTCCTCTTAATCTCAGATTAGCGCTCTCTCTAACTCACCATTGTGACATTTTGCAAATGCATTTTGCATTTTACATGTGTGTGTGTGTGTGTGTGTGTGTGTGTGTGAGAGAGAGAGAGAGAGAAAGCAAGACAGACAGAGACAGCTACTCAAAGGAGTAGACAGAGCTTGGAGCTGTAGTGTGATACTCTGGATTATAATATTACTGCTCACTACTTATGTTTCACAAACCCACAAAACTTTATTGAATTTATAGATTAAAGCTACAATCTGAGCACACATTTTCTATTTGTACTTTGTACTAAGAGTCAACCAGAAACATTTCACATTAATGTCTTCGTACTTAATTAATGACTTTAAGATTAAAAGTAAATACAAGTTTTGCTTATTGTTAAGCTTGCTAGACAATGCAGAATAAGAAATAAAAGCACATTGGGAGTAATTTCACATAATCTGCATAGTGCATTCGTACATGCACCTTCTGTTTCTTCCAAGCTATTAAAAACCTCTCACAACAACTCTGCCAGGCAGGGTTTTTTTGACATATCTCCAGAGACTGTATGATAAAAGAGGTAAAGAATGGGCAGCTCACTACAAATGAACTTTACTTGAACCATGTGCTCAAGTAATCAGTGATGGATTATGTCTGTAAAGTCCCATGAACCACACCCCTAATTTCGTAGAGGATTCTGATTGGACAGTGATGACATTTCATTGTGGCACACATACTACACGCTAATTTATGAAATACAACACAGTGCCACACAATGGAATACAATACAGCTGAGCTGTTTGTATCTGAAGGTGTACTGTATTCAACTGTGACACAAATCCAGCTTCCCATATTTAAAATGCAAATCCTCTTACACTGGTTTTCAGCCAAAAAAGGTCATGTGATGTAAAAACAATGTAACAGTGGTTATGCTTTACATTTTGGTATGTATTCTGCATCTTACTATGGAAAATCAATGTGTTATGTGCATTGCATTTCACAATTCCACAATGTGGTAATTGCCTTTTAATTATACTCAGAAATAACTGATGTGTCATTAGCTTTGATTTTTTGTGTGTGCGTGATGGCAACTTTGCAATATTATATCTATTTTATACACAAGAAATCACTTTAATAGACTCACCATGAAGCACAGTGCCACATTTTACACAAGCACTTAATAAAAACAACAGTACTGTTGTTGAAACAGCATTAAGTGGTCCTCTTTATACTTCTAATGCCAGTTTGTAAAAAAAAATCAAGCATTAGTTCTGGTTTATTTTTAGACTAAGTCGAGATTTACATGGGAGATTCCTGGTCTCGTTCTTTGTGCCCAGGTCACCTGCTTTCAAAGATGAACACTGTATGGACATGATCTGCGATTTGCATTAGGCACTAATTATTAACATGTCTGGCAGTACCTTGTAAGCAGCATTGGGAAGGAGGTTATTCATTGTAAACCAGCCAAGTTCCAAGAGATGTTCTGCTGTATCATCAGACTTGTTCAGCTGTGGAAAAAGTATTTAAAATGTTTTAAAAGATCTTGGTAATATATTACTATTACTTTTTTTTGGCACTTTTTTGACACTCAACATAAATCACATTACAGTTACACAATAGTTAACATTGTTAACATCAGATCTCACCTTAGCTGCATTACAAAATATGACACTAATTAAGCCTATCAGCTAAGTATTAAGTATTAAATTAAAAGTAGTTGAATGCATTCATTAGATGGGGTGTCCACAAACATTTGGAGACAAGTTGTATTTGTGGCGAGTTTAAATAATTGTGATAAGGAAATTAATCAATTGTTCCCACAAACCTAGCTCTAATTTGGCCAAGTATGAAAGGTCGTATTACAAGTAGAAAATTTTAAGTATTTAGCAACACATTTATTAGACTCTCTCTGTACAATGTTTATCCAGACACAATCTTGGTCCTACACAACAGTGAATTTTAAATAAAGAATAGTCATTGGCATTGCAATAATACCATTATTCCATGGCCATGTTAAATTTCTGTCTGAGAACCCATCTTTTTTCTATTGCATTCAGCCTAATTGTTTCTGTTTGCTGTTTGTTTTCTTCTCTCTTTTCTGAGGAAATGGCCACTGAAGGTATTTGATGGCTGAATTCCCCTGCAGTCCGCAACAGACCACCAGGTCCATTACACCTACTGCGGACAATTCCTTCTGCTCCGGAGTGGGTTTTCCTGCGGTTGACAGCAGACCTGCTGCTCACTTACATCTACTACTAGCAATGATCGGACTGAAGCTCTAATGCTACTGCATTTTAATTATGATACCTGATATGAATGCAGTGATCACTATTATTAATATCATTTATGTTATATACTATAGCACAATGTCAGATTTAACTAAGGATGTAAATCTGTATCAGTAGTTTGATCAGAGGAGGATGGATCCCCTTTGTGAGTCTGGTTCCTCCCAAGGTTTCTTCCTCCAGCCTTGAGGGAGTTTTTCCTTGCCACTGTTGCCTTCGGCTTGCTCACATTGGGCTTAGATTCAGTTTGTTTGATACTAATTATGTAACGCTGCTTTGTGACAACGCCCGTTGTAAAAAGCGCTATATAAATACATTTTGATTGATTGATTGATTGATGATTTTCTACTGGAACTGAGCAGCAGTTCTCCAATCTTATTCATACTTGATGGCTCACCTTGCTGTACATGAACCTCTGTAGCTCCAGCTCAGCGATGCCCAGCTGACCATCCTCCTCTGTGAGACACCAGCGAGCCTGAGCAAAGTAGATCTCGGTGCAACGCACCATGCTCACATCTTCCGGAGGCTTCCGCAGTTCCATCTTATTCGCACGCTGGAGCTGGAAGTCTTTAAAACACCTGGAAAAAGTAATATGCCTTTATTTTTTTATTTGTTACGGAGCAGCATTTTGACAAATTTCTATTATAAAATCCACATTTTTACACCATGTAAGCATTTACTTCATAAACATGGATGATATCTGTATTCTGATTTAATCTAACATTAAATCACCTCTCCCATAGCATCATCCACTTGTGTTTGAATGTTAATACACTGCATCAATTGATAAATAATGTCTGCTGGTCCCCACAGGAATAGTCACATAAATGTGGACAGTCTCTGTACAACTTGGCGAGTCTCTCCTCATATCTGACTGTCTATAAATCACTTATAACTTCGAATTTGCAATGAAACCTGGATTCTTTTTGTTTAAAATTTTACTCAAGAAATTCTGCTGACTGAACCAGAACATGAAATATCTTGGGTTCATACTGTCTGCAATAAAAAATTTTTTAAAAATGAAGTAAATGTAAGAAACAGTATTTATTTGCAGTTTTCATAATGTGCCAAGTTTTTCGTATTTGGGGTTATATATAGTGAGAATACAAAATCATGAAACCAGTAATGTGAATTGATGTAAACTGAATCTTGGAGAGGGTTAGTAGGGTAACATCCCTAACAAACGTTATTAGATGTATTGATTAGTTCACAGGGGTATTCCTCATTTCCCAACATTCAGTGATGCTAATAATGATCTATGTGTTGTGCAGACTAACCTGATGAGGATGTTGAGTTCCTCACTCTTCATCTGCAGATCAGTTTTCTCCTGGTTGAGCTGGTTCTGCAGCCGCAGGTTAATGTCAGACAGTTCATCTCCTCTCAGCTCCTCTTGCTGGGACTGCAGAAATGTATGAAAACACAGTTCTTCCATATAAACATTTTTAGCATTAAAAATATAAAAGAGGTAATGGAACACAGTATTATTTTGTCAGCTAATGGCACCAGGAAGACACTGACTCTTATGTTGGAGTAGATCTGCTTCTCCAGGCGACGGATCTGAGCCACATGCTGGCGCACAGCCTCCTGCAGGTGGAGGATGCTGCTGCGCTGTTCTTCTGGGTTACTGGACATCTCCAGCTGGAACCGCACACGCTGCTTCTTCTCACTGTGCTCCTATGAGGGGCAGTGCATATTAGAAATACACTCTCCAAGTTTTCATTGAGTAGTCTTTCAGATTACATTCAAAAATCTCAAACCTTGCGCCTTGGTTCCACGTGAAGTAGGAGGTTGTTGACAATGTCCAAGATCATAGCATACTGCACAGGGTTAGTGGAGATCTCCAGTTCATTATGAATCAGGGTGAAGGTATCCACTGCACCTGGGATTCAGGTCAGAAATGAAAGCATGATTTAACTACCACATTTAAAAACACAGAATCTCAGACATTCAGAGGTACAGGTTTTGGTTGTGGTTTGTTAAGAGGACACCTACCAGCCTGCTTCTTGAGCAGATCCTCTTTCTCATGGCGGTCTCGTATTTCTGGAGGTTTGATCTGCGTAGCAAGTTCAGGGTCAATGTCATGGCTGTAGCCAATATAGTACATGCGGCAGCTACAGCGCGAGATGATGCGCTGGACCTGCTGTGTTTCCTGCACCAGGGATGGTTGGTTCCAGTCTACAGAACATAGTGAGTCATTTGTGTTAGAACAATTACAAAGGTCTTAATATGCTTGCCATGTTTTGAATCATAAACAAAGGGCTTGCATAACTGACAAACAAAGCATTTAACATGAGTGCCCATCTGGGTGGAGTTTCCAGGTTCCCCCCGTGTCTGTGTTGGTTTCCTCCAGGGTCTCCAGTTTTCTCCCACAGTCCAAAAACGTAGAGGTAGGTGAACTAGGTACTCCAAATTATGCTAAAGTGTGTGTGTGCCCAGTGATGGATTGGCACCGTCCTGGATTTAGTTAAGAAAGTGGAATGGCCTGCCCTGTGCCTGGTGAAGGGGTAGGGGACTCATCGAGACCCTGGCCAGGATTAAGCGGAAGATGATAGATGAAGTATTTAACATTGTTACTGTATATTGATAAGTACTGTGAATGTTTCCAATAGTCAAGTTTTCAAACACAATAAAAGGTCCTGTTAGGATTAAAGATGTCTACCCTCCAAACTAAAAGCGCTGAAGACCCAAATCAATCTATTCAGCCTGTGCAGAGATACATACCTGTGGTGGTGCTGACCATGCCGCCCACAGCCTGTCCACTCTCCATCAGTTCCTGCACCGAGTCCAGGTTGCGCTGCCTGTGCTCCTCAATGTTCTTTACCTGTGTGTGCACAAACAGGACGCACCCTCACAGTAAGCTTCCACTACCTGAATGTGTGTTAATAGTACAGAATTATGCAGTTTCATGTCTAGTTAGTGAATTATTATTGTTATACAGCTGAATGAAGGTGGTGGAACCCACCTCGAGCCAGAGCTGTAGGTCCTCTTGTTCAGAAGGGTTTGGTTCCATGGTGGCAAAGTATTGCATACCATCCAGCGAGCAGGTCCACGTTGTCTTCTGTTTGAGAGTGTCACTGTACCAGGCTGGGTGGTGCTCACACTGGAACAGCTGAGCCTTCGCAGCAGATACTAGCACACACCCTGCTGTTTCAGTGCCCCGCAGCATCATCTAAACATAAATAAGCTAAAAAGTCAATGACAAAGTGCCTGATTGATAACATTTTCTGTGTGTAGGCAGAGAGGTAGCCTCATACTTTAAAATACCTGCCACAGGGACAACAGTAAATTATCAGCATGTTTCCGATATACACTACCATTAAAAAGACTACTTGTCATATTACTATCATTTTTTACACAATTCAGATGTGTTTTAATCTATAAATCAAAATGTAATGCATTATAAGCTTTTTGCTATATTATGAATAATGTACTTATTTATAGGGATGTCCCGATCACGTTTTTTCTTTTCCCGATCCGATCCAGTAATTTTTTTAGTGTCTCCCGATACCGAGTCTCAAACCGATACTTCTATTTTCTAGATAAGAACTAGATACTACTAGTATAATAGATAGTACTAGATAATAGTATATCTGTGATATGAAGAGTTTTACACATTTAATGCACATTTTAGCGTTTAGTGTATATAGCTGAGCTCATCAGCTGCATATAAAACACTTAAGTGTGAATAAAATGTGTTAAAGCAGATAAATACAAACAGACTGAATGAATGACGCTTAAGTTTGGAATTGTTCCCGTTCCACCTTAAACAGCGCAGCAGTAACAGTGAGGCGGCTCAAGCTGCCTACAGTAACTGCTGTAGTATTTAAGGTGGAACGGAACAATTACT
>BRDA01012341.1:74575-88923 GCA_036984385.1 Crenuchus spilurus | reverse complement strand
TTTCCCTGGTAACAAGTTACTTTTATTATAGAGTAATTCAGTTACTAACTAAGTTACTTTTTTTTAACAAGTAGTGAGTAACTATAACTAATTACGTTTTTAAAGTAACGTTCCTAACACTGATATTAAATGACATGTCTGATTTACCTGCAGTGTAAAAGAGTCCAGGATGAGGGCCTCCCCCCACACATGTTTGCCTGGTGGATGAGGAGCTTGCTGTATATGAGATCCTTGACCTACCCTCCACCAAAAATGGTCCAATGACAGTGAGACTCTTTCGGTTATATTCAGACACTGCACACTCACTTCGTCTGAACTGCAATCCACCAAATGCTGAAGTTCTGCAGGAAACAGAGACATATACTATTAGAGAAAAGACAATGTTCATATGTAATACACTGGTCAATATGCACAGCTTTAATTAAAGTGTCCTTAAACTTAAACTATATTTAAAAAAAATTCAGAATGGAGTAGCACAATTTCATAGACTTCACAACAAAAATACTGCACATGTCTAGATAACTTTTGGTTAATATGTTACACATAGCAAAAGTATATCTTTGTTTACAATAAATCTTATCTAATTGTACTGGGTTTGCTTTATTTGTAACACAAAGTTAAGTCAACAGAGTCAAAGCAAAGGCCCAGCAGAAACTTCAGTATTCCAACGCAAGCTCTGCTAACCAACCCAGCACTCTGCAAGGGATCCTCTCTCCATGCTTGTACCTGCACTGGTAGAGATGAACCCTAAAGCAAAGGGTGGAGTGTCTCCCAGTTGAACGGACACATTAATGTTGGACACAGAAGAGCTGATTTTCACTGGGGCAAGCAGGACAGGTAAGCGCCTATAGGACAAGACAACAAATAGGTACAAAGCCCATACTCAATATTCCAATATTCTGTAGATTACCAAACTGTTTACCATTAATATACAACAGTTTATGCAATGTCTTACTTTCAGTCTATAAGAGGTCATTTGACTTGTCATACTTTCATGCGACTCATACACCTTTAAACCTGCTGAAGGTAATCATCACCTTCATAATTTCATTCTATGCTCTGGAGATTACATGATGTTTTACTTTTTTCTGTGTACTGCCTTCCTGTGAGTGAGCTGTTCCCAGGAGAAAAGATCCAGCCAGTGGGAGAATTCTTGCTGCCTGTAGTGGACGATACAGGTGTTGATGGCAACTGAGCCACAGATATCTGCTGAGGTCACCTTAACAGTAGAGATAAACAGAATTAAACATTGTTAAAAGTCTAGCTCTAAGCAATATTCTGTTCAAATGTACACAAAAGGACATGAAAAGACCTGGACAAAGAAAGTGTGTAGAACAGCTAACCTGCAGTTGAGTTTTAAGTGTGTTGAGACATATAATCCTCTGTCTGCTCTGTGAGAGAAGAAGCCCATCTAGAAACGAAAAGGGGAGAAATAAATAAAAAGAAAACTAAGAAGAGAATGGCGTAGATCAACATGTCAAACATCCAGATGTGTATGTGTGTGTTAAAGTCCTCACCCTCCAGGAGAAATTCCAGGCTGCTGTGTGGAAAACTGAGTTCAGGACTGAAGCCCTTCAGGGGAAGCTGATCCTCATCATGGTTATAACCCACCTTCAGAGACTTCAGAGTCCAGTTCAAATGCCTTCAAAAACAAAACAGCTTTTCCAGCAAAAGAACAAACATTCTACACAGTGATGCACCATAGCTGACATATCTTAAAAAGTTTTCTAAATGATTTCTAAAATAAGTATTATATATTGCCCATATTTTTTTTTTATTTTAAGGCTAAACATTTTAAATTAAATTAGCCAAAATAGACAGGTTTGCCTGTAATGTAATATTTCATAACTGTTAACTTTATGAAGAGCAATCAAATAAAACCAGGTTAGGTGGATTACTCTAAATTGTCCATCCATGTGTGTGTATGTGTATGTATATGCACGTGTGTGCACCCATTGATGGATTGGCACCCTGTCCTGGGCTTAGTTGGATAGTGTAATGCCCTGCCCTGTGCCCAGTGATCTGGGTAGGCTACCAACCGCGACCCTAATAAGGTTTAAGCGGGTGTGATAAAGGATGAATGGATTAATGGATGTTTGACTAAAAATCATAATAATAGGTACATCAGATTGATATCGTATTGCAAGTCAATGATAGTGTGTATTGTTGAGAATGCCATCTAATGTAACTGCAGTGACTGAACACCAAAGTTCGCAAACAACCAGCACCAACCAACCAAGCACCCATTCCATTACTCCTCCTGTCTAAGTTATCATTTTTCTTAATTTTGATTTTGTTCAAAGCATTGTGAGAATATTTAATTGGGAACAAATTTCTGTACAGAAAATTGAATCATTATTATTCTTACTTCCCTAGCATTGAAGGTGGATTAGTTAAATCTGGTCAATACCCAAAAACATTTAATAAGGTCATCAGTACTACAACCAATTCAGTGTATTGAATCATCAGTTGTATTCAGTTAATAGTTGTGATTTCGTCATCATTTCCATTTGCAGATTTATATTCTAGCCACAATTATATTGTGCTTCCTTTATACTACATGGAAAATAAACTGCTAAATCATTATATGGTTTGTCCACTCACCGCTTCTGGCTGTGCATGGACAGTGTAACATTAGTGTTCTCAAATTCCACATTGACCTTCTGTGGAATCATTTTGTGAAGAGTATCCATAGCTTCCAACTGGATATACTGATCTTCTGCATGATCTAGAAAATACAATATAAAATATGTTGTGAAGTGGTTACAGATTTTTTTTAAGCAAAAAATGGCTCATACTTTTGGTGTTGCAGATCAGCTCTCAGATCGGAAAAAGAATCTGATGACACATTTACAACAGAAATTGGTCAGAAAAGAGCTTTTGTTCAACTCAAGCAGTATAAGTGCAGGTCCCGGCTGTGGTTTTACCTGTAGTAGTGGTGTTGCAGTCTGGGGGAGATGTAATTTTGGGAAGCAGCAGCTGAGAGTGAAATAGTCCCTCATGCAGCTCCGCCAGCAGGGTTCTCACACTCAGAGCCAGCTGACCTGGACGCAGGTCAGGTAAGCTCACATCCCCACTCACAGCCAGGCCCAGAGACACCTCTGCCAGACATGTGTCCTGCTGATCAGGGCACAACACACAATAACACAGCTTCATATGACCGGATTAATTTCTTAGAGCATTTAGTGCATAGAGCACAAGTGAAAAGCAGAGATTTTTAATAATGTTACATTTTTATACAAGAAATTACAATACAGAAAGCCAGTTTCTACAGAAGCACAGCTAGACTGAATTTCTAGATTAAATTACCATAAAATACTCTTCAGACCAGGAAAAGGCTTATCATGTGCTCTTGAAGCCTAAACCTAAAATAAACTTAGTTTATAAAGAATATGTGTGTTTGCTAACAGTAAGATCATGTGTGTATACACACCAGTCTGCTGCTTTTTAGAACTTTACTGCTGAGCTGACCTACTGAAAATTCCCAGGACAACCTGAAGAAAAACAAACAAACAAACAAATAAAAAAAAAACGGTATCAAAGCAAGACATTAGCTATATCCAAACACTGTGCAGAATGTTTTTATTCAATTATTCATTTTAAAATGCATTATTTGGTAGTTACTATGAATTATTTCATAATCAATATAAAGTAATATGCAAAACGTGATGGGCCTTTAAAAGTTAAATAATATAAATTAAGAAATGTTTTGTGTCACCTCTTGCTTTGGTGATCAAGCAGCAAAGTGATGCCTGTGCTGGTCATGTGCCAGAGGGACTCAGGCAGCAGCAGATTTAACACCATAACATTTATAGAGTCAATGTGGAGTGACAGCAACTGCAACACAGAAAGATTCACCAAGTGTTAAGACAACATTTCAAACAATCTCAAAAGCTGAAAGGTGTTCAGGAGTGTACCTGAGAGAGAAAGTGCAGTTTGGAGGAGCTGAGTGGTAATTTGTGTGCATTCCCTCCATGGTTCTGGGACACCTTTGGCCTGAGGGGCTCCTGCAGATCGATCCGTATCCGAGTCTCGCCTATACAAAGTGCTAAGTACCTCCTGCAGAACAAACATGGTTGTTTTGACTAAGACAAATGTAACACTTTAGCACAGACTATGCTTAAAGTGTTTTCTACACTTTAAACATATATTAGATGAAACTGTGCGTTACCTAATTTCAATACTTACGGCAGGTCCTGGTTAAATAATTTGCTTGAAATCCATATTCTATCTATTTCCTGCAAGACAAAGAGACAAACAGATTGAAAAACACAACACAGAGCAACAGTTACTATTTTCTAATAGAGGTGAATGAAACTGTAAAAAAAATAAATAGTTTGGTAGCATAAATGGATTTTTATGTAAAGAATAAAGTAAAATCAAAGCCTTAAATCAAAGTAGTGCTCTAATGTTGTCCTGTTTTAAAGCACTAAGCTATTGTCTCAGTTTCATACACTGAAATTTGGACATGAACAAATGCTCAACTGTTTTTTTTTCTTTTGCACAATAAAAATATATTTATTTAAATTCTTAAATACCTTTTTTATTTAACACTAAAAATCAATAACAGTGTTTCTTAAGCATATCTATCTATCTATCTATCTATCTATCTATCTATACACACAGATTCATTTACTGGAAAAATAAATTCAATATGACATTCCATATGAGAAATTACTGCTTTAAAAACGTGCCATAAAACTCCCTCACCAGTGTATGCTGAGGCAAGAATTGGACACTAATTCCTCGGAGAGAAAAGAGACCCACTGATTTGATCTTCAGCTCTGCATTCAGGACGCTGTGGAAGAATCGCACAACCAACCTGCAGCCAATCCATCTGATTAAAAACAAAGTGATAGAAAAATGCAAGAAGAGATTAAAGCTTTATTTGTTTTCCTGATCTGGGGAAAAAACACTGAAGCAATGAACACTTTTGGGCCATAAATCTGATGCATTAGTTTATTCCCCCCAAAACTTAATTCCTTAAGATTTAAGCTTACCTCCTAAAAAAGCCTGCTAAAGGTGCTACAGTCAAAAGGTAGAAATATCACTGTAAATGATTTGTTTGTTTGATAAATGAATAACTTGGCTTTATGTGGTCATATGATAATCAGACCCAGGAGAGAAGGAATATTGTGGCATAAATCTGTCTGAGCTTTTATTGACTACGCAAAAGGGCTATGATGCTTTATAAAAGAATTTAATTTTATTGACAGTCATGCTGTTTAGGCAGGTTCCTTACCTGAGAATTAAGACACATAGAAACCCAAGAATGAAAAAGACTAGGCCAGCTATTAGCAGGGCAGACATTCTGCTGCTCAGAAGAAAGTTTTCAAATTCAGCTGGTGATCATGGCTCTTCTGTGCATCATATGTAGTACAAAACAGTGATGCCCAAGTAACGTTACCTGTCAAAAAAAGATTTAAAACATTTGCTCTTTAATACCGAACTATGAGAACATACTTCAGGAAAAATTACAATATAAAGTATTGAGCTATCTCTGATGTAAAACTAACATTACAGGTAATGCTAAACACAACTGCGACTGTTCAAGGTGAAGCTGATATTAGCTTCATATTCATAAGCATCCGGGTTTAATTATCCCATTCCATCTTAAATGGTATACGTTACATTTATATATGAGGTAAGCGTCTGACTGTAAATGCTACATTTAAGGTGGAAACGGTCAAATTCGAATCAGACGCTCCTGACTAAAGCCAACTTCAGCTTCCTCCAAACTTTGCTAAAGCTAAGTGGAAACTAGCCTGCTTACTGTAGTACTGCAACTGAATAAACAGCCTGGCTAAGCAGTCACATAGGTTTCTAACTTTATATTATTACAGAACACCTGCACAGTACAATTAACATATGGTGGACACTGAAGCTTACCAAACTACAGAGCTAGCTACTTGTTTAGCTAAACGCGACTAGCGCCGTTTTGACAGGTTCTGGCTAGTTAGCTCTGCTAGCCCGAGTCAGAAACAAAACAAGGTTTAAAACATTTAACCACTCGTGTAAATTTAGAATTCCGTTTTATCATAGCAGCTTACATGCAAAATGTTGTCATTGTGCTTCAAAAGGAAATGTAAACTCCCTTGCTAGGTGGCACTCTCATTCAGGGTTGCCAGGTCCTGAAAAATCCCCCAGTCCAATGTATAAAAATAAAGTCGCCATACACAATCTCGAACTGGCCCATCATCTAGTCAGACATTGGAAGCTTTTAAAAACGTGCAAGTGCAGTACTCTTAAATCTTTTAATCTAGCATTGCCATTATATTTTTTATCTCATACATTTTTCA
The DNA here is from genome assembly GCA_036984385.1 of Crenuchus spilurus. NCBI lineage: Eukaryota > Metazoa > Chordata > Actinopteri > Characiformes > Crenuchidae > Crenuchus > Crenuchus spilurus. The sequence continues at coordinate 82,624 of BRDA01012341.1, read as the reverse complement.
TATTTTGGTTGTTATTACCACCTGCAGAATTGTGAGGATTTTGCATTTAAAAAACGTAATCCCCCTTCTCCCTCTCCGCTATAATCTATAAATTCAGATACCATTCCAATCAATCATTTAACATTTAGAAATCTACTTAAAACATCTCAATCTATTCTCCCTCAGCTGTTCACTGCCTAATTCTGCCAAAAAAATCCCCGCACCCGACACTTTTTAAAGCCGCGGCGTTTTTTCAAAATAACCCAATTCGGCGGAAATCCCGCCAACCTGGCAACTCTGTTCGTATTCGCTGACTTCTTGTTGAAGAGGAAGACAGAAACTGTAAGAGTTTTTAACCCTAAAATGACCATATAATACTTTTCAAAACAGCAGTCCCAAGAGCATAGGAGAAATGTTTTCTCTTGCACTGGTGAAATGAAAGTTCAGCACGAAATCAGTGAATTACGTATACTTCTGTGAAATGATCCAACTGATTAATAGCTCAGCAGGATATCCTTTCTTCTGTACTGATATTTCAAATACAACACAATCAAAACAGCAGAACAAAAAACACCAGAATGTGTATTTGGGATTTTTTTTAATTATTAAATTCCAAACACAGATGCAAATAAAAGCTGGATCTGTTAGGGCAGCTGAAGGTTGTGAAAGTAGGTATAAAATCAAGGAAATGATTTAATGCAATGTTGAATTGTAGTATTGTGTTATTTAGGAGTGCAGGAACCTTCTGGTGATTACAGTTTTGAAATATTATGCTGATGCCTTCTGTTTATTGTGTTTGGCAAACCATTCATCACTCTTATCAGCAGTCATTGCCTGTGAAAAAAAAACCAAACAACAAATTATTATTATTATTAGTAGTAGTAGTAGTAGTAGTAGTAATAGCAGAAGTAGTACAAATAGTAGAAGTAGTAGTTAGAGTAGTAATAGAAGTAGTAGAAATAGTAGTAATAGTACAAGTAGTAGTAATAGTAGTATTAGTTGTAGTAGTAGTAGTAGAAATAGCAGTAGTAATAGTGGAATTAGTAGAAACAGTAGTAGTAATAGTAGATGTAGTAGCAATAGTATTAATGGCTCAAAGATCAGACTGTTAAAGTTTTTCAAAAGTGAAACCACCTTATCAAGCAACTCATTTCCACTGGGGTCCAAAGCAGAGAGCTGGCGGAATGCCTCATCACCTACAAAACAGATCTCATGGCCGTCCTACGAGACAAAGGGACTTCAAGTCAATAAAGCCAATCATTTAGGCTTCAGTTATATTACATGTTCTGACTGCAAATGCTTACAGGGTCAGCGAGAATGACAACTTCCACCGTCGACTTTCCAGGAGTGTCCAAGCTGACGAGAGGGGTGAGGATTTTTTGGTTCTCTTTTTTCATTAAAGCCTCAATATCAGGTAACTAGGGAAAATATAAAATTGATGCCTTCAAAACACGGTGAAGTACTGATGAAGGGTTTACCTGAATAACAATATGAGTTACCAGGAATTATAGCTCACCTGGTCTCTTGGACAAGAGAATGCAATCCTACCAAAAGCAGTTCCATGATCCACAGTAGCACCAATATCCTGAAGCTCCAGTTTACACTGCAAAACAATCCACCTATAAAAATATGACCATGAGGATAGACCAGTACCAAGAAGTTAGTATTATATGATTTTCAGTTCCTAATCGTGTGATGATATACTGTAGCTGGGGAATAACAATGTTTATGTTCATCTAACCTGAGTATCTGAAAATCCCAACAGCACAGTTTTCTTCTCTTCATTTTTCTCCATCATTTTCATCCCCAGCAGAGTTGACCAGAAATGTACAGAGCGTTGCAAGTCAGAAACAGCCAAGGAGACTTTCTGAACTGGGTCTTTTCCACAGCCAAAATATATAGATAGAATAAATTTGCAGAAATTTGAGTATTTATTACTTCATAACTCCTAACTAGAAGAAAAAAAATTCAAATAATTACAGTGCCTTGCGAAAGTATTCACCTGGATTTAAAACGTACCAAACATGCCTACATCTTTGAACATGTGATTTTATTTTTATTGTGAAGCAAACAAACAGAACAAAATAACAGAAAACTGTAGTGTGCTAAAATAATAATAATAATAATAATAATAATAATAATAATAATAATAGTGAATAATAACTATTCACCTCCCTAAAATCAGTATTTTGTAGAGCCACCTTTTGCAGCAATTACAGCCGACCACAGATTCTCAACTGGATTAAGGTCTGTGCTTTGACTGGGCATTCCAATACATTCACAGGTTTCCCCTTAAACCACTCAAGTGTTGCCTTAGTAGTATGCTTTGGGTCACTGTTCTCTTGGAAGGTGAACTTCTGGCCCAGTCTCAAATCACTGACAGACCTAAACAAGTTTTGCTCAAGAATATCCCTTTAGCACCATCCATCTTCCACTTGACTCAGACTAGTTTCCCAGTCCCTGCTGCTGAAAAAACATCCACACTGCATGATTCTGCCACCACCATGTTTTACTGTGGGGATGGTACTCTTATGGGGATGAGATGTGTTGGTATTGCATCAGACATTGTCTTTTCCTTGGTGGCCAAAATGTTTTATTTTGCTCTCATCTGACTACCATTACAACTAAAACAATTCCACACCCACCATTCTCTGGCTGATCTTTGTCCAACAGGTAGAAGCGATATCCTCCAGGAGCTTCTGCCAAGTAGAGGGCTTCACCAACCTCAGTAAGAGGCCAGCCTAACCTCTTGGCATTACGGACAGCTTGGTTTGACTGTAAGGTAAGACCCTGTACAAACATGAGTGTAGTATGTAAGCTATATCAGAATGAAATACAATAGTGAATGATTATATTAAACTTCTAAACATGCTGTCCATTAGCCACCACAAACACAATTACTAAACTGAATATATTACAGTACAATGAGAGCATTCCTAATATGAATTAGTGTACTTATAAATGTACCAAAAAGTCATTGCCAAGGCGATATTCTCCAACTCCATAATTATAAGTCAATTCTGCTACGAAGTGATCATCCTCTGGTCCATAACCCACCATGGTTTTACTCCATTTTCCATCATAAGGTCTGCAAATGAATAAACCAAACATTACCAGCTAGATGTTCCAGATTAATATATATTTCACAAACTGAATCCAGAAGAATTGTTTCCCATCCCAACATTTACATGAAATCCATAATGCACAATTGTAGATATATTCAGTAGAAAAACTCCATCCATATCATTCACTAGTTTATAGTAATATAAATATCCAATGAATTGACTCCAAATATTTTTGCTCCAGATTATAACACTGAACATGTGGACTACAATAATAAAAGTCCAGGGTTCGTTAATCAAATCGTGATAAAACAGTCATTGTTTAATCAACACTGAAGCTCAAAGTCTGAAAATCTTACACAAAGTTACATCAAGAATCAAAACATTTCCAATAATCCAGTCTGGCAATCAATTCACGGTTATATCAGAATATTATGACCACCCCTCATTTTGGGAAGAACTCTGCCCAGAACATCACAGATGTCACATGACAGGGTTTGCTGCACATACAGTATGTGAGCACATCAGTCAAGTTGTAGCAAAGTGATAATAGAAAATAGGGACTAATAATAAAGTACCGTGTGAAGTGTTGCAGAATCACGGAAATGGCTAACTTCGTGGGATGTACTAGAGCCACCACAGTGAAGGTGTACATAGAATGGACTTCTTACACATTGAATGCCTGTCAATGGCTTAACAGTGGTTCTCATGGACCACTGATGCCAAAGGGGAACAACTCCTGTGAAGAGTTGTACTGATCAATCCACTAAACCAGACCAGTTAACTTCTATAATAAATACAGGAGCAATGAGGAAAGTGTCAGTGATCACCAGTGAGTGAACACGCCAATCCAAGGGGGGTTGTTCCCACATTAGGTAGGTGGTCATCATATTCTGAATTGAATCTATATACTTTAAAAATACCTTCTAAAATAAACATGTCACACCAGTTTAACGCAGCATTTTACAGTGACCTCTGCATAGATTGCATTTAAAAAAAGAACAGATACGTTAAACAGTAGAGGGTTCCGTAAAATAAACAATTTGGGTTAAAGAGTGCTTTAGTTTAAAGCCACAGTATCGCGATACTACACTCGGTATCAGTATCAAAGTGTAAATTCTCGTGACACCTCCAACACAGCAGCAACTTTAGTAAACGTACCCATTGCAAGTCGCTTTGCAGCCCTCTTCGAACTCTTCATGTCGTAAAATCTGTAAAAAAAAAATGTATATATTTATGACTCTTTGATCATATTAAAAATTTCTGAGATTATGCAAAAAGAAGCCCAGAGTCAAAGTCCTCTTGTTCTTATCAAGTGAAGCTGAAGGGTCTTCTAGTAACATCCGCGACGCCTAGCTTACCTTCATACCGAGGACATCCCTGTAAAAGCTCGCCGTCCTGGTCCTGTCTCCTACTTTAAAAACAAAATGCAGGGCCCGTCTGAGCGCCATCATTTAACTTCACAGTTTCTCACGGTTCTAAAGTCTGACATCTAGCATCTCTCCCGATTCATCGACCTAGAGATCAACTTATCTGCATTTGATTATTTTTGTCTGTGTGTGTTCTATTTTTCTCCTGTGGAGGGCGCGATTTTTTCGTCTATGGATTAATTCCCGTTTGAACATATGGTATAAACCTTATTTAATAAATCTATCTGTGCTATATAAAGTCGTGAAATTAACCTTTGTCATGCTTGAACATGCAGAGCAATGTACTAAAATGTTACATTATTATATTAATTTTGTATTTTTTATTATTTCCTTTTTAGGTTTTGAAGGACACCCTTCTGAAATCATTTTCTATTTAATTATAATAATATAATAAGAACATAAAACATCACACACATAATAAAAAGCTATTAAACAGTATAGTCTAAGTATAAAACAGTCAGGATCACATAAACTAAAATCAATAAGAACATCCGCATTAAAACGATGCGGTAAATTGTAATTATGCAATAGGTCATGTTTTCTGACATATGATCATTTGATTCTTAATTTATGTTTCATAGCGTACAAAAAGCTCGTGCTCGTTTACCCCCTTCTTTAAAATAGCCTGTGGTACAGCCCACTGGCCGTGACGTAAGTGTAAAATAAGAAAAATGGCTGCGCTCATAGGCAGCGTGAGTGGAGAGATAACACTGTTTATGGGAAGAAGTGTGTTTTTGACAGGATATAGCAGTGTTATGGTCAACTCCAAAAGGTTTGTCCGAGGTATGAGACGAAACCCCGTGGCTGTGGTGCATCCCAGTGGCGAACGTGAACCTCGGATTAAGTTAAATCAGACATCGGACAAAAACAGCCTCTGTAAACAGACTCGGAGTGACCCTGTGAAGAAATACACGGACACAGTTGCATCTGAGAGAAAGTCCAGCCAGCAGCTTAAATCCACAGTGGATACCTCTTTCAGTAGTGTGAGGGATCTGCTGGGTGGGCTGCGGTTCGAAAAGGCTCAAGCTGGAGATCAAAGACTGGCGTGAGTGAGATGTGAAGCTGGGACATACTATACTTTAGATTTGATCAACCCAACAGAAGAACCATACTCATACTGTTCTGCTGTTTGTAGAATGTGTTTTCATTTACCACCTTTTTTCCCAACATCCCATAGCTTGCTCACACAATAACATGATAACTCTTGTTAAGATGTATAAGCTCACATGAAAATGCAAAAGTATATGTGAAGATCTTTTTAAAGTGTCGTTATGTCCTATTGCTCATATACATCAAAAAATAAATAAAATGATTTTTTTTGTTCATAATTTAATTTTAAACGGTCAAAAACTACATTTATAGTCATTAAACAAAGTGACATATTTAAAGCATTTTTAAATGTTGATCAGTGTGGCTCATAAATTAGAAATCCAGTATCAAATGATTAAAATATTCAAACAGTATAAATACTGTATAACTCTGGAGCGACAACTGCCACATTTCTAATATCAACTCTCCTGAACCAGAGACAACATCAGAAGTGTCTTACCTGGTCTAAGCAGAAAAAAAACTGGACTGTTGCTCAGTTCTCCAAATTCCTCTTTTCACATGGAAGTCGATTTTGCATTTCATCTCTAAATCAAGGTCTTGGATTCTGTGCCTCCACAGTCCAGTGTGAAGTTTCTGCAGTCTGTGATGGTTCGACTGTGTTTATCAAGTCCATTGTCAACACAGACATCTATTTTAGAGCACTTCATGCTTCCATCTGATAACCAGCTTTAAGGAAGTGCCCGTTTCCTTTTCCAGGAGGACTTAGAAAATGCACACAGTGCCAGAACTACCAAATGGTTTGCTGACCATGATATTACAGCGCATGGCCAACTAACTCATTAACTATAAGCCATACTGATCAACATTACAAAGGAGGGCCTAAAATGTCACAGTTTACTAGTTGAAATAAATTATGAACAAAAATAATTTTTTAACAATACTGTTTTTTATGTATGACTTTATTACTGTGAGGAGCAGTGACAGAGCAGATCAGACGATTGTAGTACATGTATAATTAATCTACAAAGCTTCTGACCAATAATATGCTCTGTATCTACATCCTTTTCAGTAAGGTGGTGAGTATTGCTCGTTCCAGAGCATTTCGTGAGCAGCAGGGTAAAGTGCTACTGGAGGGAAGGCGTCTGATCTGTGATGCGCTGGCTGCTGGTGCTACACCTCAGATGCTGTTCTTCAGTAGAGTGGAACGGCTCTGTGAGCTTCCACTGGACAAATTGCGTCAGGCCTCGCTGGTCAAGGTCAAGTTTGAAGACATCAAAATCTGGTCTGATCTAGCCACACCACAAGGTTTAATAGGTAAGTGACAGCTCATTGGTAATGATGTGTTAAAGGCATGTTTGGTACTCCTGATTTTAAAGAGTTATGAGTGTCTCCATTCTTAATTTTTTCTTTACCCTGCAGCCATTTTTTCAAAACCGGATGCATCCCATCTGTCGTTTCCCAAAGACTTGCGGCTTCAGACTGTCCCTTTGTTCCTGATCTGTGATCATATACGAGACCCGGGCAACCTAGGGACCATCCTCCGCTGTGCAGCTGCAGCTGGCTGTGATCGTGTTCTTCTCAATAAAGGTACTGTTGTGTTCAACACCAGCTCTTTTTGAATATATTGTCTGAAATCATGTGCATGCTTTGTAGTTGAAAGCATGGCTCCACTGACTGTAGTCTTAACCCTTTCATGCATGATGGACAGTTCATGTCATTATCTTCTATATGTATTGGTTTTAATGTTAGAATTGCATGACAGCTTCTTTCTCTTGTCATGCCCCACTGGTGGTTAGTAACTGCAAGCGCAACAAAACACATGGTAAACAAAAATGACTGACATGTTTATCATATTGAAAGGTGGATAAAATCATTTGAGGGAAATCATGATAGATTTCTTTTATCATTCATGCATGAAAGGGTTAAAATGCCTTAATGGCAATGTTGCAAAATAGTTTGATTGGACTGTAGATTAAAATTTAAGCCAAGGATTGGGGTGGGGGACATGGTGATATGTCGGAACCAGAAACCTAAATCAGTGCTCAGAGAGATATCAACACTATCAAAGTTGTGAAAAGTAGGGATGCACCGATACCGATACCAGCATCGGGTATCTGTCCGATACCACGTGCGTGTACTTGTACTCGTATTCATAAAAGTGCTCAGATACTACAGGATCCGATACCAGCGTGATGGGAGCTTCGTTTCCTTCTAACAGACAGTATTAGTTTGCGTCACAAAATAAATAAATAAATTAAATTAAAAAATAAAATTAAAAAAAGAAGACGACTACGTACGGCAGCCGAGCTGAACAAGCCACTTCACGGCAGCGTGACCTTAACCAGCCCGGTAGTAGAGAAGGAGCAGCTATGTCAGCGGTGTGGAGGTATTTCCAAGTGAATGAACGAGACGAAAACTAAATAAAAACTAATGTTTTAAAACGAAAACTATGACTAAAAGTATTAGACTTTTAGTCGACGAATAAAAACGAAACGAAAATGTCACAGAATGACTAAAATAATGTTTTT
>BRDA01012341.1:0-20207 GCA_036984385.1 Crenuchus spilurus | reverse complement strand
TAGAGTTAAATTAACACTGAGGGTGTCAAAATGTAACACTCCCAGTGTTAATTTAACTCTAACAGTGTTGATTTAACACTGGCAGATTTACTGTGTAAATGATGAACATCATTATATTAAACACCTCACTTTAAAGGGGCAGCCATGGCCTAGTGGTAAGGATCTGGTCTTGTGACCAGAAGGTTGCTGGTTCAATCCCCAGACAGGACATGACTGAAGTGCCCTTGAGCAAGGCACCTACACAGTAAATCTGCCAGTGTTAAATCAACACTATTAGAGTTAAATTAACACTGAGGGTGTCAAAATGTAACACTCTCAGTGTTAATTTAACTCTAATAGTGTTGATTTAACACTGGCAGATTTACTGTGTAACTTTCTAACTGCTCCCCAGGCTGCCCACCGCTTCGGGCACAAATTCTCACAGCCTAGTGTGTGTGTGTTTCACTGCACGAGTGGGTTAAATGCGGAGGTCAAATTCCGTTGTGTGAAAAATCACATTGGCTATATTTTTTAATCTTAAAGCAATGCACTGGAGCTTTCTTTTGAAAGGAGTGGTTAATTCAAACAGTTATCCACTTATTTCAGATTCAACCAAGACATAAGAGTACAAATGTTGCTTAATTGTAGCTGGGAGACTAACATTGCTAATAAACACTAGAGCTTGACAATCACCCAAATAGCTCATGCAGTGCCATCAAAATGCTAAAACCTCTCTCATCCCACTCAAACCGCTACCAGGTACTAAGGTTTAGGATACTTTATGGCTTAATGTGAGCTTGAAAAAATAACCAAAACTCATTTACCTGAAGGCTGTGCCCACCATCTTAGACAACATAGTAGTCTAGAATCAGGTTTAGTGATGGTGAAAAATCTTTGTGGAGCTGTGCTGCTGTCTGCAGTGACTTCCCACAGTTGTGAGGATTATAAACATTTTTATAACTCACAGTTAAGTCATACTGTGTCCTGGAATACATCAAGTAATCTGTGCGATGTTCATTTAGATCCAGATGTGGTTTGAAATTTTGATTTGTGTTTGAAACACTAGCTTATCAGCTCCAGTTGTCTCAAGAAGCAAAATTTGGACAAAAAAAGGTCTCTTAATATCCCATTGAACATCCTTTAGCTTTGATTACAGCACATACTCGCTGTGGCATCTTTCCACAAACTTCTGCAATGTCACAACAGTTATTTCTGTCCAGAGTTGCGCCCTGAACCTCTCTTTCACAATTTGAGCCCCATGAATCCTGACATTGTCATCTTGGAATATGCCCGTGCCATCAGGGAAGAAAACATCCATTGATGGAATAACCTGGTCGTTCAGTATATTCAGGTAGTCAGCTGACCTCATTCTTTGGGCACATAATGTTGCTGAACCTAGACCTTGGGTAAGTCTGGACTCATCAGATCTCATGACCTTCTTCCATTGCTTCATAGTTCATTCTTTCTGCTCAGTAGCAAATTGTAGCCGTTTTTGCCAGTTAGTCTCACCGATAAGTGGTTTTCTTAAGGCTATACAGCTGTTTAGTCCCAATCCCTTGAGTTCCTTTCACCCTGTGCATGTGGGAATGCTCTTACTTTCACTATTAAACATATCTACTGTTGTTTTTGAACAATTTGATTTCACCAAACGTTTAAGTGATCGCTGATCACGATCATTCAAGATGTTTTCCTGCCCACATTTCTTCCTCGGAGGTGGCACGGTGGCTTAGTGGTTAGCATGTTCGCCTCTCAGCGCTGAGGTCTTGGGTTCGAGTCCCCATCTGAGCGGAGTTTCCATGTTCTCCCCGTGTCTGCGTGGGTTTCCTCCGGGGACTCTGGTTTCCTCCCACAGTCCAGTAACATGGGGATCAGGTGAATTGGGTACTCTAAATTGTCAGTGGGTGTGGTTGTGTGTGTGTGTGTCACCCACCGATGGATTGGCGCCCTGTCCTGGGCCTAGTTGATTAATGTACTGCCCTGCCCTGCGCCCGGTGAGGGGGTGGGGGACTAACCGCGACCCTGATAAGGATTGAGCAGGTGTGATAATGGATGGATTTCTTCCTTGAAGATGTTTCCCCCACTGACTTTACACTTTTTTTAATAAAGCGTTGGACAGTTCTTAACCTGATTTTAGTAGTTTCAGCATCACCTTAGATGTTTTCTCTGTTTGATGCCAATAATTTGACCCTCTGAAACAGATGAATATCTTCTCCAGAACCACAGGATGTCTCTTTCGACATGGTTGTTTATCAAACGAGAAGCCACTCACTGTAACAGGGTTAAATAACTTGCTGCCAGCTGAAATATAATCATCCATACAGCAATTACCCAATGGGAGACTTTTACCTATTTGCTTAGTTAAACAGCTGGTGACCTTTTTTGGCTATAGGTGCATCTGAGAAAATTTGAGCATCATCAAAAGTCCATTTATTTCAGTAATTCAATAAAAGGTTAAACTCCTATATTATATACATTCATTTCACACAGAGTGTCTATTTCAAGTGTTTATTTCTTTTAATGTTGATGATTATGACATACAGCCAGTGAAAACCCAAAAGTCAGTATCTCAAAGCATTAGAATATTACAGGGGTTAGACAATGAAACTGAAACAGCTGGTTCCTCCTTTTGCGGCCAATACAGCGTCAATTTGTCTTGTGAATGACATATACAAGTCCTGCACAGGGGTCAGAGGGATTTTAAGCCATTCTTCTTGCAGGATAGTGGTCAGGTCACTACGTGATGCTGGTGGAGGAAACCATTTCCTGACTCGCTCCTCCAAAACACCCCAAAGTGGCTCAATAATATTTAGACACAAAGACTTGCTGTCTTGGTCACAGATGCCCCAGCAAGACGTGCACCAACAATTTGTCCTCTTTTGAACTCTGGTATGTCACCATAATGTTGTGTGCATTGTAATATACTATATAACTGTGCTCTTACCTGCTAACTGAACCTTCACACTCTGCTCTTACTGGTGCAATGTGACATTAATGAAGATTGGCCACCAGACTGGTCCAATTTAGCCATGAAACCTCCCACACTAACATGACAGCTGTTTCACTTTCATTGTCTAACCCCTGTATATAAGACCAATTCAAAAAATGATTTTAATAAATAAATGTTGGTCTACTGAAAAGTATGTACAGTATATGCACCCAGTACTTAGGGCTCCTTTTGCATGAATTACTGCATCATTACTGCGTGGCATGGAGGTGATCAGCCTGTGGCACTGTTGAGGTGGTATAGAAGCTCAGGTTGCTTTGATAGCGGCCTTCAGTTCGTCTACATTGTTGGGTCTGGTGTCTCTCATCTTCCTCTTGACAATAGCTCATAGATTCTCTGTGAGGGTTAGGCCAGGTCAATTTGCTGGCCAATCAAGCACAGTGATACTGTGGTTATTAAACCAGGTATTGGTACTTTTGGCAGTATGGCCAGGTGCCAAGTCCTACTGGAAAATGAAATCCAGCAATCTCTAAAATGTCCTGGAAGACGACTGCGCTGAATTTGGACTTGATATAACACAGTGGACCAACACTAGCAGATGACATGGCTCCCCAAACCATCACTGAAAGTAAATTTTGTATTTAATTTGGAAATCAAGGTTCCAGAGTCTGGAGGAAGAGTGGAGAGGTCCAGTACAAACTGTTTGAGGTCTCGTGTGATGTTTCCACAATCAGTGATGGGAATCAATGATGAACTTTTATGATGACTTTTGATGATATGAATTTTTTTAGATGCACCTGTTTATACATACATTAACATTTGTCCAGTAGGTAGTGCTATTGAACACCTGTAGCTCAAAACAAAAACAAAAAAACCTCAGAATTCCCATGTTTTAATACTGAATGTGCTTATTAGAGTGCTTTGATTCACTTATTACAAAGGTATATGCTTATCAATGATTTTTTTTGTTACTCTAATAGCAGTAAACTGTGTTATCTTACTACAATGTCACTGTTGCTTTTTTTCAGATCAAATGTCTTAGAGACAACCACAGACACATATCTGAAGACATGTTTGTATAATGAGATTTCTCATCCCTACTGTCCCATATTTCGTCTTGGAGATATTGTCTGCAGAGCCGGACATGATTTTCAAGACATGGCCCTGCTGGTGAGTGTCAGTGGAAACTGTACTGGCTCATGAAATACAACAACTGATAAGTGTGTAACAGTGTGGTGCTCTCAAACACTCCTGAACTCCTAGCACACATTTCTGGCATGGATGCTTTCCAGGTTTGCTTCTGAAGCAATGCACTACACATGAATGAAGTGTTCTTCTTATGTAGGGTGGATCAATCGGAATTCTAATTGAATGGCATTGTGATCTGGACAAAGGCTACTCAGAGTGTCATCCCCGGTACACATTCACACGGCTGGATGTCAATACTACCGTCAACTCGGTCTCATCAGGATACAATTTCAGGTAAACTTTCAACTTGTTCTGTTAGAGGTGGTAACTGTTTACATTTACTACACGACAATTTTGATGGATTCATACTTTTGTTTTTAAATAATAAATAAATTGCATGGGTAATTTCGAGTAACCAATTAACCTGACCTCTGTTTTTGGAGCTTGGGAGGAAACCCACGTACACAGCGGTATTCTTATACAGTACAGTGCCATATCAAAAAATGACAACATTGTCACAAAGTTCATTGTTGTTCATAATTTAACTGTCATATTTTATACTGATTACACATAAAATTACACGTTTCAAATCTTTTTTGTTTTGCCGTTGATCAGTACTGTACTGTACAAAGTATGTTGTATAGCTCAGGACAATTCAGAATCACTTTAAATGTATTAAATATAAAATATATGACAGTTTACCTTTTTGAATTATACTCTACTCATAGAAAGTTAAGGATATTTGTCTTTGTGGTGAAATAACTCTACCCCAGAACCTCAATGACCCGAGGTCCGCCTTTTAAGAAGAGTGTGATGCCTCAGCAGATAAAAAGCTGACTTGTGAACAGCATGAGACGACATTGTCAAGCTGTAATTGATGCTCAAGAGCACATGACACGTTATTGAGACACTGATATGGTTTGTTGGGGTACAACCACCACTGCTGTTGGCTTTTGTTTCAGTAAATTGTTTGAGATGAGGAAATCACCACTGCATGCTTCTATTTAAATGCCCCACTTTCATGATATAATATCACTGTAGTGTGAACCTTTTACATTTTCCATAGATTTCACCCAAAAGTCAAATATCCCTAACTGTGAGCAGTGTACAGTATTATGAACACATTGACAATATTCTTGTTTTTGGATTTGCATTAGTGAGGAATCTGCTTTTTAATCCATTACATTTTAGCCTTTAGCGTTTAGTTACTGCTCTCTAATTTTATCTGATACATTTGTGCTGTATATCACTGACTTTTTTTGGAAAGCTTTTTCAGTCATTATTTCATTGAAGTAACACATTTACTTTATAGGTGCAGGTTAGTTTACCCAACTCTGTGTACTGTATGTTACTTTGTAGTGAAGTTTCTGAAAACCTCACCACCTGTTAAGTTCTTTGTAAAATCTTCACCTTCCTCTGTGACTGTTTCTTCAGATATGCTCACTATTTCAAAAATGCTGCTGGAGAGACTCGGAGAACACTTTTAAAGGTGTATGGGATTCGCTTTGACATCCTGGTTCATGGCAAAGTATGTGATCAAACAGTGTTCCGCCATTTGTGCCAGTGCTTGGGATGCACTGAATGTGAATTGTTTGCTGATGTAGACATATTTTCGTATACAGTACCAGTCAAAGACTTGGAAACACCTTCTCATTCCATTTTTTTTCTATGTTCCTACTTTGTAAATGAACACTGAAGTCATCCAGACTATGAAGGAACACATAAGGAATCATGTAGTAAACTTAAAAGTGTTAAACAAACCAAAATATGTTTTAGATTTTACTTCAAAGTAGACACAACTGATGTCTCAAACACATTAAGAGGCAAGAAATGCAAGTCATGAACTCTTGACAAGACACAGCTGTTAACTGAAAGCCATTCCAGGTGACTACCTCATAAAGCTGACTGAGAAAATGCCAAGAAAGCTGCATCTAAGCAAGAGGTGCCTACTGTGAAGAATGTAAAATATACACATATTCTGGTTTGTTTAACACTTGTTTTGTTTACTAAATAATTAAATTAAAATAAAATAATTACATATGTATTTCTTCATAGTTTAGATGACTTTAGTATTAATCTACAATGCAGAACATTTTTAAATCATGAAAAAACACAATGTCCAGAAGGTGTGTCCACACTTTTGACTGGTACTGTATATTCACCTGGACTACCATTACAGATACCAATATTAATAGCTGCCAATTGTACTATTGATTCTAATGCTTCTGGCACATTGTCTTTTTTTTCAGGCTGGAAAGTTTAATATAATTCCCACAATTATAAACATAGGCTCTGGTCTTGCCTTAATGGGTGCTGTAAGTATTTACATCTTAATTGCATGAAACAGCCTCCTCATTGTAGAGTTTATTAAGACTATTCACTCTTTAAAGAGACATGCCAGTCCTTCTTTATCCAGTGTGTTGGTGCACAAGAATGCTGTCTTCATTATAAACCAGATTTGAGCTGTTCTGATAATACAGCACTTGGATATTAGCACTTTCTACTCTCATAAAATATCTAACATAGCCCACAACAGACAATAAAGTTTCAATAATGCTTCATGCCAAAGACAATAACCTCCGTTATTGCTGCATATCACTGGTGTTGGTTTCATTGGATTGGATTTTGTTTGTCCACACAGGGGAGTTTTTTCTGTGACATGGTGCTTCTATATATGATGAAGAAAAGTACCCTCTACAGGGAGAGGAAGTTTGAAAAAGATAACAAGTATGCCACATACATATGCCATTTCTTTTTTAATGCCATACAGTAGTCAAAAGTATTGGTGCACCCGCTCAATCATGGTTTCTTCCTGGCTTTGTTGGAGTAACTGCCTCTACTGATCAGGGAAGGCTTTCTACTAGATTTTGGCATTGCTGTGAAGATTTGATTGTAATCAGTGACAAGAGTGGTACTGAAGTGAGGATGTTGGATGATCACCACCTCACCTCATTCCCAACTCTCCAAATCATCCCAAATGCACTGGATGGAGCCCCATCCTTCCAGAGAACACAGCTCAATGCTCGGAGGCTTTACATCCCTCTAGCCCATGCCTGGCATTGCACATGGTGTCAATAGGTTCATGATTATCTGCTCCAGAGAGTCAGATTCTATTGGCAGTACTTCTCTACAGGGACTAGACAAGCTGTGTTTGCATTTGTACATCAGTTACTGCAATGAGTGCAATGTAAAGTAGCTTCATTAGAAAGGGCGTCCACAAACATTTGTACATGTAGTGTATTTCTTTTATAATACCATATCTGTGTTATTATATTGTTTAGAACCGTCAAATTGTTAAAAAAAATATATGTTCACGCATAACAATGCACGCACACACACACAAACATTATTTGCATACACCCGCACATTCCACCTAACCCCACTCTGTAATTAATTATTATTATTGACCCTTTATTTTTATACTTATTTACTTTTAGTTTGTTCCCTCTCTCTGCATTGGTTTTTAGTTTTTGTTTATATTGTTAATAATAAAAAAAATAAAGGTGTCCTCCAAAGGGGGGGGGGCAATAAATAAATAAATAAATAAATAAAAGAACAATCAAGTTCTTTGGTGAAACATGTTTTTCAACCTTTAGATTTAGTAAGTAGTGGAACCTCCTTTAGTGCCGACCACAGCTTCAGTCTGTATATGAAATCAGTCAGTGGTTTGAAATAAAAGGAGAGGAACTGTAAAACAGGAAGCTCGTAGAACTTGTGTGGAATTCTGCTGTGCTCTTCTATGCTAAAAGTAGAGGTGTCTGAGGGTGTTGTATTCTTAGCAGAAAGCCAAAGAATGCCAGAATATGACTTCAAAGGCTATGAAGATATCTAGTAAGAAATACTTGGCGTTGAGTGCTTGCAGGCAGTGATGTGGATTGTCAATTTTATCAGCACCACTGACCATATAAGTGAACTTTGTAATTCTACCAATACAGACTGTAGTCTATCTGTTTTTTTTACATATTTGGTAGCCTTCGTTCAGCCTCGATCCTCAATGGTCAGGACCCCCACAGATCAGGTAGCATTTAGGTGGTGGACCATTATCAGCACTGTAGTGACACTGATGTGGTGGTGTTGTGCTGATATGAGTGGATCAGACACCACAGTGTCACTCCTGAAGTGAAAATAGTACAACCAAATCTATCCAGCCAACAGTGTCCTGTGAGCACCAAGGACTAGAAGACCAACACAAACTGTGCCACTGTCTCTGACTTTACATCTACAAGCTGGACCAACGAGCTAACAGAGTGGACAGTGAGCTAACAGTGTTAAAAATCTCCAGCAGCTCTGCTGTATCTGATCCAGTCATACCAGCACAACACACACTAACACATCACCACCACATCAGTGTCACAGCAGTGCTGAGAATGATCCACCACAAAAAAAACCTTTGTGAAGGTCTTGATCATTGAGGAACATGGTGAAAAGAGGCTAACAGTAGTTAAATATTTAGCTGGGTGCCTGGTTTGCCTACAAACGTGTTGATCACACTTCATGTTTTGCACTTTTCACAGAAATTGCAACAACAATAGAAACAGTGCCGATGTGTCAGAAGAGCCCAAGATACAGCCTTCAGAGGTAGATGCACTCACTGATCCAACACTTGATCAACACATCATTGGAACAACACGGTTTTCCAAAGGTCAACAGGATACGTCATCCGACTACAAAATAAACCCATCCGAGTGATCTCCAGTCTCCTCGGCCGCCAGGAGTCTCTTATTGCTTCTTATAGTGAATCCATACTTTCCACTGATCACTATATGTCCATCCACTGAACACCCTGCAAGAACATAACTTCTGATCACTATGCAATGTTGTTACCTATGCAGTGCTGCAGTTACTTGAAGTCAAAAGCAATAACAGCCAAAGTTATCATTTAATATTCGCTTATTTATTCCAGTTAATATGGATGATTATATCTGGCATGCTAGCATCACTCCTGCACTGTGACATTACTGGAAAATGCATTAAGTTGTTACATTATTTTATTCTTATTTTATGGAGAAAAAAATAAATATCTTTGTCAGAAGTACCATTTAATTTGCATTAATAATGCCTTGAGTAAATAAAGCTCCTCAGACAAAAAAATATCACCTAGCATGTAGTAACTTCAGGCTCCTGCAGGTGGCGTTGCACGAGGATGATCAGCTATTATATACCTTTAGGATGTGTGAAGGTATTCATAGATGGAGAAGAGGTGGTACAGTGTAGTGAATGTTGAGTTTGATGTGTAGGAATTGGGTCACAAAGCAGATGTTAATGATTGGCTAAAAGTAGAGATATAATTTCCAAAGGCCATAGTGTGCAGGAAGTAGCTGAATTTGCAGGTGTGTGGAAGCTTAAGGTCATACCGGTCTACCAAAAGTGGCAAAAGTCCCAGTCTACAGATGTTACTACCACCTTAAACACACAAGGGACCTTAATATTAAACTGATGTTTAAGAAATAAAAGGTATTAAAAAAGACGATATATTTTCAAGGCTGGAGTATTAGCAGTTGTCAACATTGTTTGACTCAGTACGAGAGGGCTGTTCAAGTTATTTACTGTTTGTGTACTTTATACCGAAGTGCTGTGGTTTATGAACCTACAACAGATACAAAATTCCTACCTAAATCCTTCAGACATGAAACAAACACTTAAAATGACTTCAGCACTGTAGTCACTCAGCAGGTTCTGTGGTTTGTCATTGTGTCAGCTGGTCTCTGTGACCTATTTTGAGGTAACATCCATGTCATAATTCGTATTCGTGCTTGGCGTCAGACTTCAAACTGCTGACAGTTGCATTGCCTGGAATTAAAAGTCTGGCTATACATGCACAGTTCATGTCTGGCGCCAAGCACGAATACGAATTTGTCTTTGCATCGCTGGGATTCATTTTTTCAGATGTTTGCACCCAGTTTAGTCACATCCGATTATCTTTAGGAGGATACGCGAAATGTTTACTTTAAAATTAGCAGTGTTTTCATTGTTCTGCAATGGAGCACAAATCTGAATGAACAGAAAGAATACAATGCCAGGTTTAGCCAGATCAGTACCACCCCAAAACATCTTGTACATGTGTGTGAACTAAAGGTGCACTGATAAAGAATTTTCTGGTTTGATACAATGACCAATGATTAACACCTGATTGTTGTTGATACACATGGTTGGCGCTCCGCCCATGTGGATTACGCACTGTGTGTGGGGCTCCAAGTGTCCATGGGGCGCCACTTAAGTCTCCACTATCCAACATTTGTGCTTAGGGTACTCAAATGCCTGGTGTCAGCCCTGCTGATACAAAGGTCATTGTACCAACAATTTAAACAAATTGTATTTATCTAAATAATGTAGTTTTTCATTTTGTTTATAGGCAGCAGTTACAGGGTGTCTCGGAGGGGCCAGCAGAGGATGCTGTGGGTCTAGAAGAGGGAAAATTGTAGTGCTAAAAAATAAATAAAAAAATACGGCAAAATTATTGTTTGAATTTAACAGTCATAATTTTAATATGGAACCGATATATAATGTGCACCTAGTTTCAAAACAATGAAAAAAATTCCTGCATAACCCAGTCCAGCTTAAACACTGAATGGTATTCGGCACACTGTCCAGTGCTGAAAACTTCAGTAGACTTTAATTGATATGAACATACGGAACAACACATGCTTTGCAAATGCAAGTCAAACTTTATTTTGGTTAGAGGGGAATGTCTGTGCAACACATTGTTCCTGAAAAAATGGGCATCTGGAATGACAGATTTCAGTTACACAGATACAGGTGTACACTGCTACCATTCAAGCGACATTTTGTTCTTTGGTGGAACAAGATGAGACACTCTTGGCACAACTCCCAACAGACTCTATAACTTCAAAACAGCCATGGTGTCGTTTTGGAAGGGGAGCGAGTGGGAGTACATGTGCTCTGTAAGATATAAAGAACCTTCTAAAGTACTCCTTAGAATGTTTCTAGGGCACTAGAAGTTCAGCAGCGTAGGTTTAACCACTTCGACTAATGACTCAGCAGCAACTATTCAAATCCAAATAGATCTTATGCCTGTGGTGGCACATGCAATGTTTTTTTTTTTGAATATCAGTAGTTTTAAGTAGCTTGGTCCCCCATTCATGAACAGTGCACCGGGTCTATGCAATGTGCACTTGTGCCAGCATGTTTCCTACTTACACATCCCGGCAGTCGCATACACACAGTCTACATCCGCCCAGTGGAGGCACTTCACATGGAAACAGTAACTATTATAAAGAGCGACCTGACTTTGCACCCTTGAGCTGTAACTAGGCATGAAATGAGGATATAACGAAATGCTTCAAATCTAATGTTCAAGCTTTACAAGAAAAATTAGGATAAGCAGCTTGTAGTCGACAGGCAAATGCATTAACTTACTACAAAACATAACCATTGACAATGTTGCATTGCAAAAAGGCGCATCATAAATTAGAACTACTTTCTATCCTTACAACATTTAGAAGAAGGTGTAACTCACAATATGTAGATGGAATTAAATAGCAGCTTCTTGGGCAAAGTACAATGATAATAGAGGAAGGAGCCTCAACAGAACTAGCCTATTCAAATGAATAAGCTCAAGCCTGTCAAGTTGCAAACCTCAGGCTTCATTTATCAAGTCGCAAAGCTCTTTTCAATTAATCTTGCATCGTTTTATACTTCACATGTATAGTCTAGCTGCTGTTTGCCCATGACAGAGAGACACCCATCACTTCAAGATGTTTTGCTGCACAGGCAAGTCTGATACAATAAATTATGAAGCTGAGAAGGGTAACGTAACGTCGTGATCTGAATGCAAAATGACAAAACTGTTACAGCCCAGTACTATACATAGATTAAGTTGCTAAATACAAAAGTTCATCCTCATTTTGAGAATTATTTTTTCCCCAAAAATTATGGTCTGCACATAATTAAAAAAAAGAAATTGCTAAGATCACAATTCAGCATCTACACCATGCCTATTATCAAGGACAGTCCAAGGAACAAATATTTAAGGCTCTTAAGGGGTGACCAGGGAGGCTAAGATACCGGGTGTCATTCGCACTACCCACACACTGCTCAGCAGTTGCTCCATCAGTTACACCAGTCTGCGACAATGCCTACACTCGGCTGCCAGATGTCCTGCCCTGATACGCACACGGAAAGACCAGTTTAACGTCACTTGTGAGCTGAACCGCAACATGCATAAAGTGGCCAGACAGTGTATGAAGAGGCACCAGTTGACCTGAGAAAGAGAGGAACTCATCATACAACAACATTCCTGAAGCAGCGGAGACCATTCATGGCAACGATGACCAACATCAAAGCGTTAATGCTGGAGAGTGGAACTGGAATAAGGAAACCACCTCAGGCACCATATGTCCGATTCATGTCATTTTGAAACAGCTCGTTTTGATTTTCTTCCCCAAAACTAACTAACTTTCTAGATCTAACAGTCAATTTCATTGGTAGAACATTTCAGTCGCTTTAGGTTACAAACAAGATGCACCTGAGGTGAAACTTTGTGTGTATTACCAACAGCCAGGTAACGTTTATGGATTCCAACAGCCATGTGAATGACCCGGTCAGAAGAAAAAGCACAATGATGTTACTAATGGAGCAAACATGGAGACCAGTTCACACAGACACAGCATTCACACACAAGGCTTATCACAGCTCTCAGTTACAGTAGTACAGCAAAACTCAGTCATATTTAGCCTGTGGTCCTCTTTTATATTGCCATAAAACTTGCAAGTGATCCATTCATGCTCATACAACAATTTCCTTTGACTGAAAACCATTAAATGGAAAGGTGACGAAGGTTTCCAAAGAGAAAAAAAAAAAGTTGGCTCCTCTGCACAAAAACTCGGTTTGATACCTGGGTCCAAATCCAATGTCTCCAAGAACTGAAGTAGGATCAGTTCCCTCTGTTCACAAAGACATACTTCAGTATGAAAGGCAAAAGTCAGATTCTAGATCAGATTCACTGACCCTGAAAATATTTTAGTACTGTAGTGAATAGAAACTAGCTTTAAAACCAAACTTAACACCTTTTAGAGCAATTTATTAGAAACTAAATTTTTTAAAAATTAAGAAAAAAAAAAACACAAAAATGGTAAACTATGCATTATGTGCACAGTTTTAAAACAACTTCCAAAGCACTTTCTGTCCCAGAATACTCAACAAAAAAAAAAATTAACTAAACAAACTAAAAAAAATGTACTAATCAAAAAATTAACAAAACAAAAAATTTAACGGAACCCTACGGCATACTTCAAAAAATCCAGCAACATTCACAAGGAAATGAAGCTGGCTGACTAAGAAAGCATTATGGTAACAGTCTGATCAAAGACTTGAGCCCAAGTCATGTACACCTGCCCCAGGAAACAGTCTTATCATAGGTGCATATCCCATTGTCAGCTTGCACATTTTGCACTGATTTTAAGTTTCAAGTACAAACTAACATGTAAACATTGAAAGGGAAAACTGATCACACTTTCAAAAATGCCAGGTCATAAAAGAAACAGCCTCGTATCTCAAAACATGGCACCCCAAGAATCTCTTCAGCGCACTTTTGAGTGTGGCTGGTCTGTATTAGCACTTCTTAAAGAGTCTAGTAGACTAAAAAAAACTGCAGCAATCACTACGGAAAAACAATGTCATACACCAGACATGTACTGTCCTGAACAAAAACCACGTCTGTGGAAGCGATCAGATGAAGACATTTCTGTTGAGGTCATATGAGTATAGGCAAAAACATTTAACAGAAAAAAATGGATGTTGCTTTCACCAACTGTGATGAAATCGTTACAGATGTATGCTTTCAAAATGTAAATAAATATGTGCTAGTACAGGCTACTTCTTCATCTAATCTACACAACCAAAAGAGCCAAGTAGAAGCTCGCACAGTTAGGAGTAGTATATAGGTGGTCAAGATTATTTGTAGCAGTCAAAAAAATTGCAAAAAAAAAAAAAAGTAACAGTGAAAAATAAGGGAAAAACATTCAGTAGATCACTTGCAAGACTGGAATCAAAAAGGAGGAACAGGGATAGGTTCCTTACATTGAGTCTAACACTGAACAATGACTAGTCAGAGCAGGCCCCTGCTCATCTGTACCCTGGGTGATGAATATGTACATTTCGACTATCGCCAGAATCTGGGGGCCTGCGCATCTTGGCCATCACAACTGCATTCTGCTCTCGGAAGCAAGGTGCCTGGAAATCTCCTCCCATATACTCCATGGTTTGCATGAGGTTCGTCTGGCTGGAGGCACCAGCCCCGGTCCTGTATTGGGCCCCAGGGGTGCAGTCTCTTGAGGCCCCTGAAAGGCCCCCATGGAATGGAATAGTCAGGTCTTGAGACCCTGAGCTGTCGCTGTTTGGTGTTGGCAAGATATTGTTCCATGGCGGCTGCATGTAGTGCCCGTTGCTGTAATTCATAGCCCCTGGCATGGCACTGACTGGGGGAGAGGGGGTAGGCTTGTCTATCGGTGGCTTCAAACTAAATTGCTGGCTCATGCATACATCCTGTGGGTAGCTCATGCTCTTGGTAGGGAAACCAGGCCCGTCTCTGGGTGGATTCTTGCCAGGATGTACTCCATCCGGCAGGGGCTGGAGGTGAGCCAGCTGCTGCTGGGTCCAGGAGCGATGTTGCGGTTGTTGCTGTGGTAACTGAGCTTGGGCCTGCTGCTGCTGTTTCAGATCATGATAAACAGGCATCCGATTCATAGCAGCCATGTTGGGCAGTGTTAGACCAGGGGCGGGGCCAGCTTTGTCAGAGGTGTTACTTAGGGCACAAGAGGGTAGAGAGCCAGGGTTGTGGTTGCACACTCGGGAGCTGGCATTGATAAGCAGGTTGCGACTGATGGGGCTGGGGTTGGCAATCTGTCCTTCACACACAGAGGTAGCACTCACGCCAGCCCGAGCCTGGCAGAACTGATTGATCTGGTGCACAATGCTACTCAGGTCACCAGGCCGGTTCTGGTGCAGGCTGGCAGCCATGGAAAGAGGGATTGTTGAGGTAGACACAGTCACGTTGGGAGGAGCATCAGTATCAGAGAGCTTGCCAGGAACCTGCAAGCCTGTTGGGTGTTGCAGTGGCTGCATTATGCCATTGGAGGTTGGAGGGCCTGCACCAGTGGCCTGAGGAACCTGCTGAGATTGGGGGAAACCCTGGGTGTGCTGCAGGCAGGTTGACTGAGTCATGTCAGGAAGGTGTCTGAGACCCTGTGCAGCTGACTGGTGGTGGTGATGGTGCTGCTGCTGTTGCTGGATGAGGGTGTGTTGGTGGTTGAGAGCATGATGTGGCACAGTCTGCTGGCTAGCCAAGCTAGAATGGACAGTCTGCTGATGGCCTAGGTTTTGCTGCTGTTGTAAACTTGAAGGATGAGCCAGGACCTTCTGCTGTTGCTGCATGGTATGAGAATGGGGAAGGGTCTGTTGGGTCTGCAAGCTCTGAGGGTGAGGGAGAGTCTTTTGGACCAACAACTGCGGTTGGGTAAGGTTCTGCATTTGAGGAACAGTCTGAGGCAGGTTTAAAGTGCTTGGAGTGCCATAGGGTCCATTTTGTGGGTTCATGACGACTTTGGGGAGAAATCGGGCTCGGCTGCCGTCAAACTCCTTGAGGATTCCTTTAACAGGAACTTTGACTATGGCCAAGAGGCCAGTCTTAGTGCTGACCTGAGATGGGTAAGGACTGTATCGTTGACTGGAGGTGTCAAGACCGTTTACTGTACGCCGGAGATGCTTTCTCTGAGGAACCTTCACACTACTGGGGAAGATTTTTATAGTCAGTGGGTTATTGGCAACTTTCTTAGCATAGGCATCCAATTCCGCTGGGGTTGGATACTGTGCAGATCTCATCTTCTGCGTAGTGTCCCCTGAGAAAGAAAGGAAAAAGTATATCACAAGAAAAGTGGAGCACATGACAACCAGACCCAGTTCAGACAAAAATTCTAGTTAAATATCTGTGCTGGAAAATATTGCATTCAAAAAGACAAGAAGTAATTTTTCTGGATCTGAAGCTTTAAAAAAAAGAAATAATTTGCAATTGAATGTTGAAAATACTACATGCAATGTGGTACATTTGCTACATGCAATTTTGCCATATACAGTGCTTAGGTATCAACACTGACAGATGCAATAACATACATAGGAGTGTAACAAATTATTTGGTGGCACTTTTAGGACAAAAAATTAAGTGTAGTTTCAAACAAGCTCAAGTTACTGTATTTTAAAACCACTCTGGCAGTTAAAAAAAAAAGGTGGGAGGATGAAATATACATTATATTGACACAATATACTTCAATGTCAATTTGCAAGTACAACAAACCAAACTGTCTGCACAGACAATGTGGTGCAAGAATGAGAGCCCAAGAATGGTAAAACTAAGTGCAATGAAATAAATCTAAATATATGGTAATGAAGCAGCAAATTGATGCAAAAACCAGTTAGGTTCCACACTGCTATCACTCTTCAAATACCCACAGACATAAAAATGTTGTGGGAATGCTTATTTATCATTTTAAGTAAAATTCATAAAGATGTATTAGTTTAGACCTTTTATTCTTATGTAAACTTTTTTGATTAAACACTGGGAAATACTACCATAAAAAATAAGCAGACAGAGCAGTCCTGACCAAAAAACATTTAGCAAAACATTCAAGCAAGCTGATATCTGATGAGACATTAGCAGAACAGCTACACTAGCACAACCCTGAGAAACTAGTACAATCCTTTCTGACAACATGCAGCAGGGGTTTCTGAGGCAGGCCTGAGGAGAAACAGACACTTACATTTCTGAAGTCCAGTGTTCATCTGCGTGTGGGTGAGAAGCTGGAGAGAGGTGGCTGATACCGGCAGACAGGCCAGCATGTCACATAGGCACTAATGTAACATCGGACCCTCACGCCTCATCACACTAAGAGCAAAAAAAACAAGCAAAAATAAACACTCTTTTACTCTACCATGAATATATTAGAGCAGAGGTGTCCAAATCCAGTCCTGGAAGGCCGGATTCCTGCAGAGTTTGGTGATTTCTCTGCTCCGACACTCCAATTAAACCTGCTCATTACCTGCTGAGCTGAATCAGGTGTGTTTGATCAGGAAGCTCACCAAACTCTGCAGGAATCCAGCCCTCCAGGACTGGATTTGGACACCCCTGTATTAGAATCTTCCCTTTTTCTTTTAAGGCAACATTATATATTTAAAATATTTACTTTCTTATCATAAGGTAATGTCGGACTAATGCAGTTATTCTTATAACATGGAATGTAATGTATGCATATAGTAAACCTCTAATGCCAGGTGTACACCTTTCTACTCAAAATCCACATATACAGTCTGCGTGACTCAAATGCACCCATGGTGACAATCACCTTGAAATGAATATTTGAGACAAGAAACATCAGGCATAGCAGGTACAAGTAACATTAAACACAAATGTTTGTCACACCTGAACGCCAGCCTAACAAGACTCATAGTCCACTGAGAAAATGTGGTTAATTGAGTCTTCGGCCTCAATCTTACCTGCACATCAATCAAAGACAGGAACAAAAGGGCTCTGTAATTGCCTCACCACAGAAGCCCTTTATTTAAATATCATGTATTCATCCATGACCTTTCTACACAGCTCAGTTGAGCAGCTGGTGGCAGAGCCTACAGTGCACACCCCGCAGCCTCAGTGTCAGCAACGCCAATCTCCACACAGCCTGGCAGGTGCCCAGGGCACGGTAGGAGATTTAGGCCAAAGGCTCTCCAGCTCACTCCCTCCAGGCTAGTGGCAGCAAAAATGCAGTCCAGACACAGCCAGACATGCTCTATTTTAAGCAGCAGATATATATCTATCAAAAGAGAACTTCATTTTACTTGGATATAATATATGTTATGATGTATGATATGCTCATGGTTAACAAAGACAACACCCACAATGCACGTCACTGTAACACAAATACAGAAGCAGTTTAGCTGGAATTAGATGGCATTGTGTGAGAGTATTAGCATCTAACATTAAATATTTCGACACAAATGACTGAAGTAATCCATAACCCATAACATCTCATGTTGACATGTTACAACTCAAAAGCTCTGCAAAGTTCTTATACAGCTTTTTCTTTACTTTATTCTTATGACAGTGACATATACTGAACATCATGGATGCAATTAGTTTGTAAATGTGTGTTCATGTGGCTTCATTTTTAACATGGTGGTGTGAGGTAGTCTTATTTGTATGCAGCCGGCACATTAATGTGTTGTAAAACATAACTGAAAAAAAAACATTTGTTAAGCTAAACCAGCAGTGTTGTGGAAATGTAAATAAAAAGCTAATCTGTATTAGTACACAAAACAAAGTCATGCTGACTTGCTGAGACATATATTTACCATAAACACTGATGTCACAATACAGATCTTTGACATTGTGACATATGTAACATTGCAGAGACTTAAACTAGGAGGTATCATTAAAAACGAATTCAAAATTATGTGGTCGTTATTGTATACCAAATAGTTTTCCTTTAAGGAGAACAGGGTTCTAGTTCTGATTGGTTGAATGTTAAATGGCTGCCTACAAAGACAGGTGCTGAACGAAATAACTACATATAAACAGATTTATGCAGATTTAAGCTCAATACATTAGCTACTGTTTACACGGTAAAGAGAAACGTGACATGTCTAGAAAGGGATCCGTTCAAATTATCCAGCTAGAACCGGTTTTAAGCGTTAATGAGCAGGACGAATAAGCTAACCGATCTGTCATTAAAGCAACACTGTTATTATCGACCTACCAAACTGGTTTGACGTCAATATGACCGGCACAGCTAAAAGCTAATAAGATTGACTACTGCTAATAACCAGCTAACGGCTATTATACATGCAAATCAGCTGAGCTAGTATAACTAATCAGCTCGTGAGCACGACGCTACTACTCACGTTACCAACAGGACGACGGCAACTAACTTAGCTAAGCTGTTAGTTAAGTCAAACGTTGCCGTTTCTATTGTCCTACTCAACTCAACATATGAACCGAGTCAAAGCCGCTAGTAGGCTTAAGAGTTACCGCTGGCTAGATTTGTTATCTGTATAAAAATAAGGCGCAGCACAGCTAGCGCTCAGACTCTGCTAGCCACAGTACAGACTGGCTCTCCTCACAGACCAGCGCTGCTGTTGTTAGTTTAACCTGACCCAGTCTTCCTTTGTGCCCACTCTGCGCTGCTCCACCACGCAGTACTACCCGACAACATGCGTTTAAGGTGACCACAGTGGGCTGCAATGACAGCAGAACTTACTCTCTAGCTTTCATGTAAGGTTTTTGATTCTCACAACAGCATTTTGTTGATTTTCTCCAGCATCGTCAGTCTCCTCGGTGAAGCGTCGCTTAGTCACTGACCACAGCCGGATGGCGCACATGCGCACTGCGCTGCGCCCAGATTCTTCTTCTGCGGGGGTCAGAGCGAAGGATACAAAGCTGTTCCTGAAGAAAGCGCCATCTCTTTGTTAGGTGTGGAACATACAGCTCTAGAAAACAAATAAGGGGCCAAAGCAAATGATTAAATTTTTTAATATTTCTAGATAGTTGTTCATGCATTCATCTTAATCCTGGTCAGGTTCACGATGAGTCCTTGGAATTCACTGGGCACCAGGTATTACTCTAATTTAACCATAGCACGGACGTCATTTGTAGGGGGTAGGGTGGACAAAATGCAGTTTTGGTCACCTGCAGTTTTTACCGTCCAAAAACAGCGTTACGTTATTTTAAATGGAGAAAGGATAGCACTAGGACCAAGCAGAAAACGGCCGCTTTCCGCTTGGTCCAGCTGTCAAGCTATTTCCATTTAGACCACCCACGTGCTCATCGATTGGCTTGGCCGTTTCTTGCTAACGTGTGATTGGTCGTGCCCGCTGTCACTCCGTCTAGTTGTAAATGAGTTCGCGTCTGTCCACCTGCCACTGTAATGTAAGTTGTTAACATGTTGGGCTTTTGCATTGTGTCTGTGTTTGGAAGCTTTTGATGAGGTGATTATGTTGAAATGTTAATAGT
This sequence comes from Crenuchus spilurus, assembly GCA_036984385.1. Taxonomy (NCBI): domain Eukaryota; kingdom Metazoa; phylum Chordata; class Actinopteri; order Characiformes; family Crenuchidae; genus Crenuchus; species Crenuchus spilurus. Next base: position 84 of record BRDA01012341.1, on the reverse strand, counting down.
TAACCCTTCTGTGGTCTTTGGGTCAAATTGACCTTCGTTAACTGCTTATTTTTTACTCATATATGTAATATATATATATGTAAT
>BRDA01012339.1:21643-38461 GCA_036984385.1 Crenuchus spilurus | reverse complement strand
GACTATTCAATAGTGAAACGTGGACAGAGATTGGAAGCCAAACAGCACCCACTAGTGTCAAAATCCGATCAGAAAAGCCGATACCGATCAGTTAAGATTGGATCGGGACATCCCTACTAACAAACTTTGCCTATGAATAACATTTGTTGAACTCAAAAGGAAATCCTGGAACAAAATGTTAAATTAGTGTCCTTATTATACAAAAAATTAAAAAAGGACAGGACAGGAACAGTGAAGTAGTAACAGTTCAAGGTATCATAGAAGGATGTATTCTAGCCTTTACGTACAGATATGACTATCAATTGCAACATTCAACACAAGAAGGTAAACATGACACATTAAGCCAAAATATCACAAGCCTCAGTCTTTCACATTTGAAGTAAGATTTTTCTGAGACTCTCCTGCCCATCAGCTTTAAGCAACCATTAAACACAAAGTTAGGGACACCAACCACAGCAGTAAACATTTTTTTAAAGAGAACCATAAAGAATTAGGGCCATTTGAAATTCACACCACAGACCACTATTTTTGTGAAATAGACCAACTGCAGTAAAATACAACGAAAGCTATTTAAGCAATTTTTACTTTACAGGTTCTGAACACTGCATGTAGACAGACATTTTGGATTCATGTACTCATGCAAGGTGAAATGGGGGGTGAACAAAAGAACCGAAACTTTAATAGCAATGCCAAACTAATGCATGAATTTCCCTGCTCGAGTGAGGTGTGCCTCAATGAAACATGATGCTACATCATAGCTTCATCATACTTTTTCTGAGAGGGATCTTCCTCTACAGCCAATGTCTCTTCCCAGGACAAATCAAGTACATAGATACATACACATTACACTTATATAGCGCCTTTCTAGACACCCAAGGACGCTTTACAATCAACACACTCCATTTACACACACTGGTGAGAAGCGGCAGCCAATCGCGCACAGTGTACTCTCAACCGGAAGCGACCGTCCACCTGGAGGACTGCATCGAGCTCTAGGGGGATCACCCAGGACAGAGTGCCAACCATATCTGGGCATACATACATACACACATTCATACACACCAGGGTAATTTTAGAGTATCCAATCCACCTGATCTCCATGTTTTTGGACTGTGGGAGGAAACCGGAGACCCCGGAGGACGCAGACACGGGGAGAACATGGAAACTCCGCTCAGATGCGGACTCGAACCCAAGACCTCAGCGCTGAGAGGCGAACGTGCTAACCACTAAGCCACCGTGCCGCCCGTCTAAGTTAAGTCTAAGCAGTGGAATGGGGAGATTTACCATTGAGCTGGTGTGCACTGATTGCTGTAAAGGCAGAATATGAATTCAAAGATGAGAAAGATGTTTGGGTTCTGCATGCATAATGCACATTCATTCTATAAACAACTGCAGTAAAATGCAGCACTTTCACTAAAACATGCGATTTAGCATACAAGGTAAATGAAATTACGGAGCACTTCCTGGGCATTTGGTAGAGCCCTAATCATAACACATAATGAGGACTTGTGAACAGAATCCTCACCGTCAGAAAGGGTTTTGACAGTCTGTGGCAGTTTGGCAGACTTCATCATAGCAGTGAAGGTAATGATCTCGGTTCGATCCAGTCGACTGCAACCAGTGCAAAGGCCTTTTATTAAGAGAATCAGGTGTTTCTGAAATATGAACAGGGAATAAACCATCATTAGAAAGATATGACAATCAGGAAAGCAAGACAACTGTACGATGAACAGCTGTTCCATCTCACCTGTGAAACTGCACATGCTTCGTCTGGATTCTCAAGCCGCAGCAAAGAAAATTCAATCAATACTTTGCACGCTGCAGCTACTGACAGCAACTGATTTCTGGGGACTGGTGACAAGGAAAAGGAAAAAAATTAATAAAATAAGGAAGTTAATATTCACTTGGCATTTCCGACAGTGTTCCAAATCCTCTACCAAAGCATATTTAAACAGCCTACTTTTAGCAGAGCAGTCTGTCGTACTACCAAGTTCTAAATAAGGCAACGACTGATAACACCACCCACCCCTCCCAAAAAAGTATTGAGTTAATTCACATACTTTGTCCACACACTGTGGTGATGTAATGTGCAGAGAGCGCCACAAAAGATGAGTAGAACGGCTCATACTGTTTATCGTGGTGAAGTATCTCAGATTCACTGCAAAAGAAAGATAAAATGTTAATGTTTGTACAACACACTTCTTTAGTCTGGCCCGATGTCTAGTCTGGCCCGATGTCTAGTCTGGCCCGATGTCCCGCCGGCTGCACCATTTCACAGAATTGTGAACCTTATGTCAACCAAACGTGTTTTTACAACTGTCTAAAGATCAAAGTGCTTTATTTATATAAAGTTCTAATATTAAAACTATGTTCACTTGATGTTAGCTGTGAGTAATTGGTACCACCTCTTTATTTATGCTAAATGAATACCGGTTCCCAAATATCAGAACTCTACAGCGGACCTCTTTCAACCAATTCAATTTACAAAGGAAATTTTTCCAAGATTGCTTTTAAAAACACCCCTAAAAGCATTCTTAAATCTCACCAAAGCTTTAATTTGCTCCGCCCTTTTGAGATGACCAAGTAAAATGTGGTTATAATAAAATAAAGACTAAAACAGATTTAAAAAGAGAAGAAATTAAACATTTTAAAATTAATATTACAGAATAAAAGTGCACAGAGAACAGTTTGCTGAAAGCCTGCTCAATTAGAAATGTTTTCAGCCTGTATTTAAAAGATCTAGACTCTTCTAACATTCTCCGTCAGCTGGTTCCATTTAAGAGCATAGTAATGAAACGCTGCTTCTCTGTGTTAAGTCTTTATTTTAGGCAGATTGATCTGATCGGAGACTCTCTCTGCAGTATATCAGATAAATAATGGTCCTACACCTTTAAGTGATATATAGACAAGTACAAGAACTTTAAAATCTATTCTACAACATAACAGTAGCCTGCGTAAGCATTTGAGAATGGGCTGATATGTTTCAGTTTAAATGTCATAAGTATTTTTGAGGCTACAAACCAGCAGAAAGTAGAAAACAAAATATGTTTTCATGCTCTTAACTTTGTAACCAAATCTTTAGCTCTTAGTCATCACTTACATAAACAAACAAAGCAGGAAATTAGAGAACATGTGATGTGTTACTCCTCAGGTATAATACACATCAGAGACATCAATATGGAGATAACAACATTGAGCAGAAAATCAAGAAGACCTCAATGTACTTGTAAGGAAAGTTAAAGGAAAGTGTGAAATGTTAAAATGGGCCTTCAGCCGTATATGAAGACAAAAGCCTTCAACAGGAAAGACTACTAGAATGTTGGTGGTGGACAGCTTTTGCCTGTTTGGCTCAATCAATAAGAAAAATGGATCCAGAAGTCTCAGATAAAAGATGATGGGACTAGAGAAGATATTTTCTCTCTTCAAGCTAAGACTAGAACTGTCCAAACTGTGGTCTTATCTATGGTTCTTTAAGGATATGAAAGGATATGACGTCTTTGTGATGGAGAAGACTTTTGGACAGATAAATGGTTCTAGGACTAAATCAAGCCTTTCACTAGAAGCCCAGACAACCAAACTGAAGAACTCTTATTCTGGACACATTATCAGAAGAACCAGCTCACTTGAGAAGACAGTTATGCTGGAACAGTTGAAGATAAAAGAGGAAGAGAACCAGCAACAAGAAGGACACAATCATGATTGAGACTTTAAGAATCCTAAAGACCCAATCAGAAGACGAGATGTACTGGAGAAACACTAAACATATCAGGGATGACGCCTAATAATAATAATAATAATAATAATAATAATAATAATAATAATAATATACATTCTCTTAATGTAATTCTAATGATTGTTGACTTAAGTAGGACTGAATAATGTAGGAAAAAATAACATTCAGATTTTTTTAACCAATACTGTGAACGCGATTTAAACTTTGATTATTTTCTAAAATTAAGGATCAGACCTATTTGTTTCCCAAGAAGACTTGAACATCCACTTTTTCTGGCTTGAGGCTTGACCCCCTGAATGTAGTGTGCTAAAGTGCCAATAGGTTGTGATGTCACAACACATGAAGGTTTTGCTGCTCTGGATTGGTCCAACTTATAAACAGGAAGTCTACAAGCTCTGTATTAGGTTAACAATCTCCTTAAAACTTAAGACAACACTTTTAATAATGTAGGCTTAAATTAAAAAAAAATTGAAAACCTTTAACTTCAATTTTGACATAAAAACCATAAATCATTTAACCCTACTGGGCACTGTGTGTGTATGTATATTGTATATGTATTGGCGTTTATGTTACAGCAGTAGTGTAAGTTCAATTGTCTACCTCTGTATTCTGTGCACGTTTGGATATATATATATATATATGGTAAGTACTGATGTTTATGTTACTGCATTAGTGCAAGTTATAATCTTCTGTATTCTGTGCATGTTAATTGTACGTATATTTGCAATAGCGTGTATGTGTATGTATTGATGTTTATGTTACGGCAATAGTGTAGATTACAATCTTCTGTATTCTGTGTGTTTATTGTATGTGTATTTGTAATCGAGTGGAGATGTGTATGTACTGATGTTAGTGTATGTGTGACAGTGAGTGAATGAGAATGTACTGATGTTTGTTATTGCACTAGTGTAAACACTACTGTGTACTGCTGTATTCTGTGTACTGAGAGCCACTGGGAGGCCAAAACAAATTCCTTGTCTATGTAAACGTACTTGGCCAATAAAATTAAGATTTTAAATTAACCATGAAGAGGCTAAACTGAAACTGACAGCCGTGCAGAAAGCTAAACTTAAACACATGACCACACTGACTGACAAAGTACTGCTCAAGCACCACCTTCAGTAATGTACATTAAGTTTCTATTTAGTGTAAACAGAAACTAAGATATTCAGGCACAGAAGTGCAGGTAGCTACGTTCCCATTTAGCTGATTAAACCGATAAAAGTGTCATTCTGGTGTGTTAGTTAAGCTAACGTGTTGAAGGTGTTGTGGATAGAGTCATTAGACTGAGTTGGGAAAACAGCTGACAGTTCAATGTTAACTTTTCGCTCGTCACTGACATTAGCTAAGCAAAGGGAAATGCTAACAGGCTAGCTGACATGGGTGGCAACCAGCGGGCAAAACAATCACATTAAACGAGTTTTTATTCAACACTCCGTTTAAGATTCACACCGTTTTCGCTCTGCTAACTCAATAACAGTGTAAAAACCTCAGTGACAGCCTCCTACACCTTTAAACACGGGTTTAGCACAAGTACTCTTGCCCTGTTCGGCCTGATGATGAAGCAGAATCTCTTAACAGTCAGGCTAGGCTAAGCTAGGCTAGGCTCGCGCTGCTGTAAGTTCTGGGTTTAGCTACACTGCTAATGCTAAGGCTAATGCCAATGCTAACGGCTGAGGAGGGATTCATAGACGCGTCTTTAGAGCTGCGTGCGCGAAACGAGAACATAAACCCCGCACACACCTGTTTACGATGGATCCTATAAGCTGAGGTAGCTCCTTGGTTTCGAAAGCCGTGTAAGACGCAGATAAAAGTGGCCGCACTGCTGCGGTCCACTCCGGTTCTCCATCTCCTCCACTCGACGCCATCTTGCGTTTCTCTATTAGAGTCTAAGCGCAGGAAGTGAGCTTAATCAGCAGACGTACAACAACAGGACGTGTCGTCATAGGGCAGTACAAAATACAATATTTTTTCATTTTCTTCTTCTTATTATTATTATTATTATTATTGTTGTTGTTGTTGTTGTTGTTGTTGTTGTTGTTGGGTGGCTTGGTGTTCAGCACAGTTCCAATTTAGGTGGAGTTTCCACATCCTCCCTGTGTCTGCAGGGGTTTCCTCCTACAGTCTAAAAACATGGAAATCAGGTGAATTGGTTACTCTAAATTGCCCTGATGTGAGTGTAGGTCTCTGTGTGTGATCAGCGATGGATTGGCCACTTGTAATGGGTTTCCTAAAATAGTGGAGTGCCCAGCGCCCAATGATGGGGTACCATGAATCTGGATTAAGGATCTTGGTTAAGTTTAAGCAGATAAGAAGATTGAAGGGTGAATGTTATTCTTGTTATTATTTTTACTGTTATTATTACTATTATTGTTGTCATTGTTATTTATTACTAATATTATTGTCACTGTTCTTGTTTGTTCATATTATTTTCAGTTACTGTTACCTTATTCTACACTTTTCCACAATATTTTCAGTTTTAACTCTGTCAACTCTCAAGTTACAGTGTAGATTCATCTTTGTGCTTTTTGTAACCAATCCAACTGCTGTTGTATTATCATAATACATATTTTTAGCTACACAATAGAGTTGACACAATTTCAAGTTCCATCATTGCAGCCTCTTAACCAGTGTAGTTAGTAATCTACAGTTGACTGTGGATGTACCACTTTATACTATATATATCCCATATTAATCTAGTGTTGGCACCCTGTTTAGGTACAAGTGTAGTAGTAGCACTTACACACTTACAGTGAATCACACTATTAACAGTTATCACACAGCTATTAGCTACATTACCAACACTGTATAAATGATATTCTACATTAATCAAAAGTCTGGTATTTATTAAAAACCATATGAATTAATTTAAACAATATAAACATGTAAAACATCCTTCAAACATCACTGCCTGCCTTTTTCATATCAACCTAAAGTTGATAAACTTTCCTTTTCGTATGATAGCACACAAGAAATGTTTGTCATGTGTATTTAATGTTAGTACCACAGACTGGACAACATAAATGGAAATATTTTGCATTTCAAATTTTATTATTAATCTTCTTGGGATAAGGCTCAGATCTCAATTTTACTTTTTTTTCATTTACATGTAATGAAGTCCAGGAAACACAACATTTTGCTTAACATTTCATAACTACAGCTCAGGGAAAAAGTGAAGCAACCACAAATCACTGATCAGTAATGCTTTAACTTATGAAGAGTTCAGAAATCATTACGCCTCATTTACTAATCATTCATAATAAAGAAATTTGATGAAACAGACTGACATTCAACACTGTTACCTGGGATATGTAGGTAAGAACAGAAGTCTCACAAAGACACAGACACACACACACACGAGTGCTGACAGCAAAATAACTGGTTAATGCATTTTCTAAATTGTACAATTGCATAATATTTTAAGATTTTAATTACAATAAAATGTAATAAATTAAAGAAACAAACAAACAAACAAAAAAACATAAAAAAATCTAAATTTAAGAAAAAAAAAGTGGTGAAAGAGGCCCAAAATTTGGGGGAATAAGCCCGTCACTGTCCACCAGTCTTTAACATTACTGTTCTGGAGCACAAAGGCTTTGTCTGATGACTTGTAGACATCCCATGTTCCTCTTGACCACAGTCCTGAGGTTTTCAGTGGGGTTCAAGTCTGGAGAATTGGGCTTAACATTTGTAGTGGTCTCTTTTATGCAGAGCTGTAGTTATTGAAGGCTATGACTGAAAAATGGGGATGGGTGATGAGATGTAGTTGGACTGCTAGTTACCCAAACTAATAAAACCTATTTGAAAGAAAACATTGCCAAATGGTATTAAAACAATCCAGTGCATACAACAAACAAAGCTAAATCTAAGCACCTCTAGTCCTGAAGTTCACCTGTACTGCACGGTTTCATGTTTTCCAGTGATTCAGCTGATGGAGAACTTGATAACCAGCTAATGGTAACTCCAGTGCAAGGAAAACATCTAACTCTAGTCCTGTACCTTCTGTGACGTTTCAGTTTCACCTGCTGGAGCATCTTTATTTTAGGGAAAATTGTTTAATAATTACACATTGATATGCACAGTTATGGGGAACAGGACTATAAGTGGTCAAAAATACCTAAGCAAGAGTTGATCAAACATCTTTAGAAGTTTCTTAAGCACCTACTACACTGCAAAAAAGTATATCTCCATTTAAATCTTCCATTTAACACGATTTGAAACATCTTTAAATGTTAAATTTCTCATAAAATTATAATTATAAGTTAAATATACAGTGCCGATCAAAGGTTTAGGTCTCATTCAATGTTTTTTCTTTTTCTTCTATATTATAAATAAACACTGAAGTCATCCAGACTCTGAGTGAACACATAAGGAATCATGTAGTAAACTTAAAAGTGTTAAACAAACCAAAACATGTTTTAGATTTTACTTCAAAGTAGACACACAACTGATGTCTCAAACACATTAAGAGGCAATAAATACAAGTCATGAGCTCTTGACAAGACACAGCTGTTAACTGAAAGCCATTCCAGGTGACTACCTCATAAAGCTGACTGAGAAAATGCCAAGAAAGCTGCATCTAAGTAAGAGGTGCCTACTGTGAAGAATGTCAAATATAAACATATTCTGGTTTGTTTACTAAATAATTACACGTGTTTATTCATAGTTTAGACTTTAGTATTAATCTACAATGCAGAAAATTTTTAAATAATGAAAAAATACTGAATGCCCAGAAGGTGTCCAAACTTTTGACTGGTACCATATAACTAGACAATGTAGTAAAATAGTAAAATTCTCTGTCACAAACCCTTAAAAAAAAAAAAAACCCACACCGCTCTATTCTGGCCAAAACGTCCCACCCGGACCGCTATTTGATTGGTAGAAATCTGGACCATGATACGTCCAATTTAATATTTTTTTACAGTATTTTTTTAATTTCGCTCAAAACACTTTACTTTTACAATGTTCTAATATTAAATCCTTTATTTAATGTACGTTGAAAGACTTTAGCCCCAAATATTAGTTCTCACCGTTCTTGTTTACTAATCAGCATCGGCCTCAGCCTTAAAATAGTTGAATGTCAAATTACGTTCATTTATTTTATATTAAGTTTATTACATTACCAAAACATTTAGCCTAGAATTAAGATGCTTTCACTTGCTATAGTATAATTTTCTGAAGTGTAGACAAGTATCGGTTCATCCAACCACAAAGCATACAAGTCTATGCAAATTTATTGATTATTCTGAATGTCCAAAAAACCTTTTGCCTTTCTCACTTATGACTGACCAATTCAGCCTGCGTTTCTATTTTGGTTGAACTATACACAGACCACTCCATCAGTTTATCTACGGTTATTATATATGTTATGAGGTATATTTCATCTAAATTAACCAGTGTTAGCATACCTCAAAAAACACATTATAAATGAGACTTTTTAAATGGACTTGAGAACTGTGTGGCATTCTATATGATCTAAATCATCAAAAATTATTCCTAACACATGAAGTGGGGCTAATTTCACAAATGAACTCGCCTCAAAAAGCCACAATAAATATATCTAAGACTAACGTCCTTATTGGTGTGTATTTCACATTAGAAAAAGATGCCAACAGCCTGGCTGCAAATACTTCCATGATGCTCATTATGTGATGTTGCAGTCTGACACGGGCATCAGCTGTTCTCCTGCCATCCGTGTGTGAATCACATGGCGGAAATGGGCAGAATGCAGTCGTCAGGCCACAGAGTTGCACTTTATCGCCAGGCACGGTTAAGCAGTTTTACTTCAGCTAATCGCTTGCTGATCATAGTAGCGAAAAACAGGCCAAGCAGTACACTGCTGATCAGTACATAATCATAATCATCCTTCAGCACGTCAAACTGTTTGGAAGGGTACACTCGGGTCTGGTAGAGGTCAAGGCCATATGCAACCACCTAAAAGAAGAAAGGAAAAAGTACATTTAAGAATGAGAAAAGGAAGAAAAAGAGGAGCAGGAGGAAGATGAAAATGAAGAGGAAGTAGAAGAGGAGGAATAGAAAAAAAAACACGAGGAAGAGGAAGAAGAAAAAGATGAAAAAGAAGAGGAAAATTAAGGTTTTTTTCATCTCCTTAAATTTTATTCTGCATTTTATTCATGCAGTTAATACACATTTACACTCAATTATTGAGCACAACACACACACACACACACACACACACAGAGCTGGTGCAGAGGGTAGCCACCTGCTGCAGTGCCCGGGGAGAAGTTTTGGGTTAGGTGCCCTGTGCAAGGGCACTTCAGATGTGAATGTATTTTCTGTGCCGTTTCTCTGACTCGAACTGGCAACCTTTTGGTCACAAACCTCCTTCTGTAACATTTAGGCCACAGCTGTCCATCCAGTTTAATAATTAAAAAAAATACTGAATGAATTTAAAAAGGGAATGCTAGGACCTAAAAATGAAGGTGCTCAGGCCCTGGCGAGGAGGGAAAAGACTCATCTGTATGGGGGGCACCTCAGCAAACACACCTTAGTACAGGGAGAGGTGGGCAACACATGAATATCAGCTTCACTGGTCCGGGATGTGTGTTTACATCGGTACTCAGTTTACTGTCACTTTCTTCTTTTTAACATATCAGAGGGGCCTGTAGTGACCTTAAACAGTCGAGGAAATCAGCACTTTAATCATTTTCTATTCAAAAATGCCAGCTTAACCGTTCTGCACAACTTTTATGACCACTGATGCACGGTTACAGAGAGGGAGTGCGAGTTCCACTCTGAGGGGGTGTGAGAAAACAAATCTCATGTGCAGTCTGAAGTGTGTCCCAAAGGCGATGCCTCCCATGGTTCGTTTTTTGGCTAAAATACTGTGTAACGAGAGAGGAACAGTAGGGGCAGCCGTGGCCTAATGGTTAGAGAAGCAGGACTGATGGATCACCAGTTTGAGCACCTTAACCAGCCAGGAAACTGCAGGAAGGTGCATTCCTTGAGCTTGAACTAATTCACTGCCCAGGCACTGCAGCAAGTAGGTGCCCACTGGCATGTAGTGGCCCTAGTGTGTGTGCTGAAGCCAGTGTATGTGAGAAGATAAAAGATAACAGATCCACTGGGATCAAAAGACAAAATATAGGCACTGCATATTCAACTGCTAATACGCTACTCAAAATACTTACCAGACATGTAGACTCCAGGCCAGAGGGGGCAGTATAGATACCCCTTACTCTTGACACGGTTTGGTTGTAGTTAACGAACCACTCGGTACGAATTGGCATTTCAGGAGAGTATGGTATGAGATTCTCCTCCCTGAAAGATTGAAGAGCTCCAGTTACAAAAATGTTCATCATTTGGAGAATGACTAATTAAACATTAACCACTATTTATTGGCTCAGTGCTCACCGGCTCTGTTCTGAGACCACTTCTGGTCTCCGTGGGTCCAGAAACATCTTTGGCAAAGACATGATGGCACCTGATGGGAGTCCCACTGAACAAACAACAACCACTATGTCACCAACATGAAAAACTGATAACGGCATTCTCAGAGGCAAAAAACAGAACTGACCAAGCAGATGCCGGCTGGTGATGCCCTTCTCAGTGAGCGTGGCTTCTAGGGTGCTTATTGGAGAAGGGAATATGTAGGACTGCTGCAGGACCTGAGGTGGATTTGGTCTGTCCAGAGAGCTGAAGACTGTGCTGTTATAAAGCTCCATTCCCTCAAAGAGCTCAAGCACAGAGAACTCGTTCCTCCTAGATTTTGTGTTCCAGTACACATACTAGTGCAGGAAAAACATGAACACTATTATTCATACTGACGACATCTATTTAATAATAACCCTTAAACTGGACCAAATCTCTCCATCACTTGGCAAGGACACAGATCTGTTAACGTGCTTTTAGATAACTGGCATTGGTAGAATATTTTTGAGGATGCTCTTACAAGGCCAGAAAAAAAATGGCTCATTTACAGGCACATCTACAGGCAGCCTAATCAGTGTGGACCAATGTTAGAGCTCCCCCTAGTGTCAATTACACCACTATACTCGCAGATGAAGGCGTGACGGAGAAACTCATTTTGTCTTTTTAATTTGAAAAGTATTTTAGCACTACTTGGCAACCCAAAACCAGTAGACATCAACAAAAATAGTCTTTATACTAACCACCACCCAGTTCTCAGAGTGTACAAAGTGAACAGGTCCTCTGGCCTTCCTCTGTACGGCCTCATGGACAATACGGCCAGTCACACCATCGATGAGGAAAATCCCCACAAAGCTGCGCTCCTGATGGCTGTCTGTGCTTTCGGTGACCACAGCAAGGAGGTTGGGGTTCAGGTACTGTAGAGATAAATATTATATATATATATATGGTATAGTAAGAGATGACAGCCTAATCATTTCCAATAAATTAAAATATCAAAATATTATTTGCAAGCTAATGTGAGGGGATAGATTTGTATACACAGTTCCTGATGAAGATCTATTAAGTATTACCTTATAAAGAACACTGCGGTCCCCCATGACTCGGCCCTGGGAGTGGACATGCTCATTGGCACGCTTGCCTTTCACCCCCACTATCTTCTGCACCTCAGTGGGGATGACCACCTCCCAGATCAGCTCAGTGGACAAGTCCTTGCGTAGCCGGAAACCAGACAGTCGGCCCTGACCCGAGTCTACCAGGTAGAAGAAAATAGAGGAGGCCATCTCTTGTAACTGCTGCAGGACATTCTTTGTGGATGGGAATGCCGTCACCTGAAGAAGATATCATAGAGTTTTTCCTCTCTTTATTTCCCCCTTCAACAAAAAGTCATTCTACTGAACACAATGAGACTGACCTTGTATTGATCATCTATCAGCAGGAGAACTTTAGCGTAGTCCTGATCCATGAGTGGCAGCAACAGAGACTGAAGGATGGGTCTGGGCAAAGCTGGCACACTGATCTGGCTCTTCTTTCCAAAAATGGGATTGAAGACATAGAGGCTACCCAGGCCTGTGTCCTACAGAGGTTCCACAATCAGAATTACCAACCTGGCAACCTATTTCATTTAGATGTGAATTTTGCAGAAACTGTATGTTGTTTTGTTTCTAAAGCTTAAATAATGTGAGGCGACACTCTGTTTTCCTCAGCCACTAACCCTACATTGAATAAACATGAGATAGATGTGAGGTGAATGGTAAGTGGTCTTTGTTCATATGAGCGCTCTTTGTTTATAGAGACCAAATGGGGTTTTTCCCCACATTCCTGGGCTGCTAATCCAAAATTATGTTATCATATGAACGGCAGATCGCATCAGTAGGTGGAAAAAAAACACCATGCTCCGTTCTGCTCTCTTATAAAAATGTTATTTATGCTTCTCTCACAAAAATCTAAAAATATATATTTTGATTCAAGCTACAAGTATTTGAAAAGTAGACCCTTCAGGTGTATGTTTAGTTTTGTTTCTAGGATAAAATCTCACAAAGTTATAGAAATATATTTGCGGAACTTCGGTTCCAGAGGGTTAACAAGATCGTTCCCACAAACGTGATTGTAAAACTCATTAAAATCATATCAAGTGATGGAAAAACTACAAATAATAAACTATTAAACAGTGTCATTTATTATTAAGCTGATATATTTACAAACAGATTTCTCAATCCTACCCTGTCCTTGATGAGTAGAGTGCACTGAGGTGGATGAGGGAAATGAGCAGTAGTTCTCTGCACCATTAGTTTAAAGACTGAATTGGGCTGGATGTTCTCCAGGTACTGCTTCCACAGGACGGTGCCAGACTTACTGTCAATGCCAAAGAGCTGAAGGGAAAAAAACATTAAGCATAACAGGAAAAAGCATAACAATAAATCAACATTTTTCTTCCTGCTACAATAAGAGGAATCAATGCATTTAAAGGGGACAGATTTTTTTAAACCCAATTTAAGCCAATCAACCCACCCATTTAATAGGACTCTCCAAATCACTTGTAATGTCGCTGTCTCTACATTACATTACACTTAGCGGACGCTTTTATCCAAAGCGACTTACAATAGTGGGAAAGTACAGATGTGAAAAATACTAGAGTTGTACTAGTATTTACTAGTACTAGTATACTAGAATTAACATTTGGATATCGAGTGCTGAGTGCATATCAGTACTCATGGGGAGTATTTGGGATCACTAGAGCAGGTGCTCTTTGAAGAGCTCGGTTTTTAGGAGTTTCTTGAACCCAGTGAGGGACACCTCTGCTCTAGTGGTGGTAGGCAGCTTGTTCCACCATCTGGGAACTACTGAGGAGAACAGTCTGGATTGCTTTGTGTGAATGTTAGACAAAGCAAGGCGACGTTCAGTGGAGGAGCGCAGCGACCGGGCAGGGACGTAAGCTTTTAGGAGCGAGTGCAGATAAGAGGGAGCCTGCTCTGTCATCACCTTATAGGCGATCGTGCAGGCTTTGTGTTCGGAATCAGAAGCCAGTGTAGCTCAATGAGCAGTGGGGTGACATGTGCCCGTTTTGGATGGTTAAAAACCAGACGTGCTGCTGCATTCTGGACCATCTGTAGTGGTCTCTAGAAGGGAGAAGACTAGCACAGGCCTCCTCCGATGCATGTGAAATCAGGCTCCGCCTCTTTGTCATCACTGGACAGCCAACACCAACCTCATCTCTGATACATCAGCTAACAGACACCTGAACCAGCAGACATTACTTAGAAGTGATGGGGAGAGAGCACCATGTACCCACCCAGAGAGAGCACAGCTAATTTTGCCCTCTTGGCCCCAGTCACTGATGGCAAGCAGCATGACCAGGATTCGATCTCATGATCCTCTCTGATCCTAGTGTCAGCGCCTTAGACGAAAAATTATTTGTATATTTTTAATTTTCTATTCACACATCTCCAAGTTATTTTTTTCATAATTGAATTTAAAAAGGTAAACGGTCATATATTTTATATTAAATACATGTAAAATGACCCTCCAGGCATTTTTTGTTTCAATGTTGATACTGATTGAATAGAAATTTAATTAAACTTCAAATGAAATACATGTAACACTTATTAGAGTAATTAAAAATAAATGTTTACCTTTTTTAATCCAATTATGGACAACAATGATTTTTTCCATAATATTCTTATTTGTCAAGATGCACCACTAATATTTGGGTAACTTGAGTGCCTACCAATCCTCAATTTGTAAAGTTAGACTAACCAGTTAGTTTTCTATGTATGGCCTTGGTCTGAAAACATTAAATTCAAAAAGTTGTTCAAAAGTGGACCCCAATCACTGAGCAATTACAGCTTGAGGAAGGGGGCTGTTTTGTTTAAACTACCAAGATTTTTAAGCATAACACATCACAGACATTTCATTAAGACCCCCAGTGAACTGGACTATTGTGTGCAAAAAGGCTATAATAAGTCCCCTTTAAATGTTGACTTAATATATATTAAATTAGGCTTTACAACCAGTTTTCAGAAGTAGCCTTAGATTAATCAAGCTAATCATTGTACCTTCCCAGAGGCTGTCACCATCACCATCATCTTCTGCAGGTTAAACTCATCCCGAGATAAGGTTTCGATCGTGACCTCGTTCTTAACGTGGCTGCGGGGCTTTCGAGCATCATAGAAGAGCTTCCACAGATGGCTCATCCAGGCCTGGAGGAGGATGAACTGTGACGACAGCCGCTTCAGAACCATGGCTAAGAGCCCATCTGAGAATGTCGCAGAACACAACAGAGATCAAGATGCATTTCGGAAACATTGGAGACATGAACGGAAGCTTCTAATTCTCCCCATGTGTCCCTGACATAATAAACAAAAACAAACACAATGCCTCACAATCACAACAACTCTGATGTGCAACCTGCTGCAATAAAGTACTGATCGATATACAAAATTAACTGTGAATGGATATTTTGATTGCGCTACAGCATAAAACTGAACATAAACAGTACCGTCATCATCACAGTGCTCAGTAGTGTCTGTTTTACATGGACCTGTTGCTATAAAAGCTCCTCCGTTATTAGATTCTTCAGATTTCTAAATTGTCCAAAGGTGCGACCGTGTCAAGCAAGGTTGAATAAATTACAACTTTACAGATTATAGAAAAGCAAACAGATACTAATAAACATGACAAACAAGTGTCTGTTTTGTATATGCTGAACTTTATCATCCATATATTTCTATAAGAGGAGGAACATCGTTACATTTTGTCCTCCAGTGTGACCCCATATTCTGATTTTAAATCAGGCAATTCCATGGACAGCTTTTGTCAGTTGAGGTAACAGGTGAATCCCAAGACATGATCACATGATTTTATCAAACAATTGTTCAAATATTTCACTTAATTTCAGTTTTGTTGTCCTTTAGTGTGACTCACATTTATTGAAAAATTTAAATGTTACCAAAAACAAGCATTATTGATCGTTTTTTATTAAATATTAAACATTAAAAGTCACTGATCCCTTATATTGTCTCATATAGCAGATTTCACAATATACATATTTTTCTTCAATGGTGTTTTACATAAAAAATTTATCATCATTATTATTATTATTATTATTATTATATTTCTGGTATGTGTCTATTTTTCTTATGCCAATGTAGTAGTGGCCAGTTAACCCATCCCATCCACTAGGGGGCTCTCCCCATCACTTTGCACTGTCCCTGACTCTAGGAGGGTGAAGACAAGCACAAGCCTCCTCCGCTGCATGTGATGCGGCACCGCCTCTTTTCTGACTACCACTGATACACCATCACTGGGGAGCCAACACGCTCGGAGGAAAGCGCAGCTTCCAGAGTTCTGATGGACCAATGAGCCAGTGAACATTATAGTGTGAAAGTGATGGGGACTCAGCATGCGCCCCTGTATAGTTATTAACACACAGAAACAAACGCTCAAAATTACCTTGAATAGCTGGATCCAAATGCAGCAGAGCAAAAAGGAAAGAACATAAATACAAAGACTGTACAAGAAAACCCGAGGACATATTGGACAGATGGAAGAGCAGTTCATCAGTGAGCAGAAGCAGCATTAGTGAACAGCAGTGGCTGCAGCATCGTGACCCAGACACATAAAATCAAAACACTCAAACAATTTAGTTTACAAATTTACCCAGAAAATGACAGTGAATCTCTGTGACATATAAAAAA
>BRDA01012339.1:0-17360 GCA_036984385.1 Crenuchus spilurus | reverse complement strand
CCTGTTAGCACAGCGTTGCAGTAATCGAGGCGTGAGATAACCACAGCTTGTACCAAGAGTTGAGTGGCATGTTGTGTTAGGAACGGTCTGATTTGCCTGATATATCAGTACACATCAGCCTTATAACTCTTCGTGATAATGTAATACATTATAAAGTTTAGAGAACATCAGAAAACAGTAAACACGCTGACAGAATGAGTGTGAAGATGCAGATACACACATGCACATCCTGGAGGGTTGGATTCCTGCACAGTCTGGTGATTTTCCTGCTCAAATACACTCTACTCAGCCGGTAATGATCAGGTGTAATGGTACTGTCAGAGCAGACAAATCACCAAATTGTGCTGGACATCGGCCCTCCAGGACTGGAGTTTGACACCCCTGGTCTAGACTATAGCCTACTATCTGTAGTGAAGCACCTGGAGAAGACTCTGTGACATTTTTGTCTGCCCCTCAGACTGCAGTGGTAAGGTGTATATTGACTCTGTGGTTAGGTCAACACACACAAGGACTCCAGAACCAACCACAGCACAGCTGGACTGTAAACTCGATATCCACGGAGCTGCAACGGACTTCTAAGAACAAAAACGGGAGAAGATTTCACCTTCTAGAAGCTGATATTTGCAAAACAATAACAAGAACATGCCAAGTTAATATATCTACCATGATATATTAACAAACCATGTACAGGTATGTAAGCAAATTAGAGATCCACCATTATTAAACTGCAATATCCCGACTCTGGAAATAAGGAGTTACCTGTTTCAAGATTTCTCCATCTTCAATGCTGTATTCAACAATAACAACATGGGAGTTGGGGACCACACCCAGAACAATGACTTGTCCACTGCCTCCAGAATAAACTGTCTGATACTGAACAGTGTCACTGCAGGATGTAAGACAACAGAATATAAGACATCTCTTATTGGCAATGTAGTAACTAAGAAATACTGTACTTAGAAAAAACTACTCAATAAATCAATAAAATAATATAAACATAAAAGGAATTGGAGTGATATAACTACTCTTTACCTTTCTGGAAGATTTTCCACCCATTTCTGATGGCCATTGGAGAGGTAATGAAGAGAGATAGCCGATTTCTTAAGCACAGCAACATACCTTACAAGCTCTTGCACTCCAATATAAGCAGCTGACTGAAAGCTAAGAATAAAAACAATGTCAGATGTTACTACACGTCGGATATTAGTTATACTGTTACAGTCTGAAAAATCACAAACACAACCTTCCAGTATCCAGCACGGTCTCCCAATTCAAGCCACCAACAGTGGTTTCCCATGAACGGAGAAGACGGCCATTCCCGACAACAACAAGAGCATCTAGGAGACAGCAAAAATAACAGCTTCACCTTGCAGTATCCATCGTTTTACCAAAATGCCTAGTGATGGACCAGTATGGATTGTCAATGGTCGATGCTGATATTTACAGAGCATTGAGGCTGACGGCTGACATGTAATACCGAAACTATGTGATTTTTTTTTTTAATGTGACAAACAATAGATTTATCACTCTCATCTTCATCCTCTGCTGAGCACACAATAGTTTTGTTAAGCCCTGTAGCTGGTTGAAGGCTTTCATGTACATTGTCTCACTAAAAGGTCATAAAATATGTAATAAAACAGACAGTAAACTCTGTATGGCCAAACAGATATGCTGAGCTTTGAAAGACAGGCCTTTGTCTTATTGTTTTCTCTCAGGAAATGTTACATTCAATAGTTTCTATCTAATTTGATCACAGCATCTATTGACATCTGCCAGTAGGATGGTGAATTTGACACTAGGGGGAGCTCTAACATTGTTCTACAGCAGCCAGACTGATAAAGGTGCCATTTATGAATACCAGCCTCGTGAGCACAGGTCGATTATTGAAAAACAATCATCTCAATTGATCAATCTATCACTAAAAATGACAACAGATTCACTCATAATTACCTTGTCCATGCATCAAAAGGGCATCAATGTGTCCCTCTGGTCCTGTTTTGTCCACATGTCGCCAGACTACAAGAATCAGAAAGAACATTGTATCTTGATATCCTACAAAGGTTGTCCATCATCGTCATGCTTTTTTTTAACTCCACAGCGATTTCAACTACAATGGAACCTCGGATTTCGTCATTAATCCGTTCTAAAGTGTCAGATGATAACTGAAACGAATGATAACTGAAGCCATATTTCTCATAAGAAATAATGTAAATCCAATTAATCCTTTCCAGACACTCAGAAATATGAATAAAAACACATTTTATATAGAATAACTATAGTTTTACATACAGAACACAATGAGAAAGAAATACAAAAGACTCATGAAACATCACTCTTACAGGTTTACGCACTGTTTTAGAGAGTGCTGGTGTGGTCCAGCTGCAGCCTTTGTTTTGTACACCCGTTCTCAGCTGCTATTTGTTTTTGCAAGAATTAATCATTCTTGTTTAAATTAGATTAAATGGTGGGATTCTGATGATTTGCTGTATATAGTTGTATTTGTATATATACTTACAAAGCTCTCCGTTTCTCGAGTTGAGGGAGGCAAAAATGTTCTTCTCAGTTGCTACCAGGAGCTTTTTAGATGCTTGGGAATGAGTATCAAAGAGTGCAAAACGCACTTCACCAACAAACTGCTGTCTCCTAACAAGAGAGAGTGCACCAATATTAATCATTATATATATATATATATATATATATATATAAAACACAATCCCATATGCTAACTGTATTTTGTTGCAAATCAATGACAATCAAGATGAATTTATCTACCTATCCATCAATCCATCATGTATCAATCAATTTATTAATTCATCTATCGATCCATCTGCTTCTGCATATTAAAAAATTGTGCAGGAGTTCATTTGTGTGTGTAATTCAAAAGATAAACTGTCATATTTTAAATTCATTACACAAAGAGACATATTTCAAGTCTTTTATGTTTTATGTTCATACTGTTTTAATAGTAATTTACTGAAATTCTAAATGCAATATTCTAATTATTTGAGATTCTGGACTTCTGATTTTCATGAGCTGTAAGTCAAACTGATTCACATAAAAAATAAAACAGCTGAAATGTCACTTTATGTGTAATGAATATAAAATATGGCAGATAAGCTTTTTGAATTAAATCATGGACAATAATGATTTTTTTCCCATGATATTCTATTTTTCCAGATGAACTATACTACTAATAATAATAATAGTAATTCAGAAATGATAGTCATTTTGAATGGGTGTCAACAGCCAGGCTAACTGTTAGCTTGTCTTCATACTGTCAATATTCTAGATTAAAACACTAAATGTCACGAATAACAGCAGCATCTGTTTACTGCTGACATGTACGTACCAGTCAAACTTCCCCACCTGGTCTTCAAACACTGCCAGAGCAGAACTTAATAAAAATAAAACGACAGAACTGACAGCTAACAGCGCAGCCATTACTGCAGATACTCAGCTCCCACAATCCACCGCGCCTTAGGACCCCGCAGTACTCAAACTGGTTACTAATGAACGTCGACTGTAATGAGACAGTACAGCGTCTTTCTTCTTCATACTGTAATTTTAACACTATACCAACGCCAATGTACTATATAGAAGTATTATTAAGTATTAACCTTAGTCTGTATCATAACTGACATTTATAGGGCTTCAATAATTACAGTCAGGCAGTTATGCAGACTGCTATATCTATCTATCTATCTATCTATCTATCTATCTATCTATCTATCTATCTATCTATCTATCTATCTATCTATCTTTATACATATATATAAACTACACAAAGTGACATGTTGATCAGAATGTATTATAGCTCATGAAGTATGTCTTTTAGTGGTAGTAGTAGTTTATTGGGTTTCACAAAAACATACATACATTGCAATACAAAAACAACAAAAATAGAAAATTAGTAGCATAATAAAATTGACAGAAAATGTGTAGGCTGAAGCATATGCTTAATTTACCTTTTTACCAAATTTACATTAAATCTTTATTTCAGACAAACAACAGAAAGTCAAAGCAAAACAAAAACAAATTGCCCCAATTCCCAACAGTGATTATTCCTCTTTTTAAAATGTATCACATTTTTTCTGAACATTTTTTAAAATTTGCTGACTGAAGTACACATTGTTAATGTCTTATCACATTTATTCGACAAGTTTACCCCTTTAACCCATATGCATCTTTTTATATTAGTCCTTACACTTATTTATTAAATTTTGCTAACCTCATAATGACTCTCCATCTGAATACAGTTTGGTATGTTATTTTGTGCCTACTACATTACCTATACCGTTCTTTTTCTGTAGCTCAACAAGATTTCAGAACATAGCATTGTCAGTAAATGACTATTACAATATAAACACTGTGTATCTCTCAGAGCTACAATTGCCACATTCCTAAAATCAACACTCCTAAACCAGCGACAACTTCAGAAGTGTCTTATCTGGACTAAGCAGGACCACAACTGGACTGTTACTCAGTAGAATTTTCAGTATGATTTTTTATAAGATTTTCAATAATAATAAAAAAAAACACAAAATGTATTTTTGTTATTATTGTAACTTTTTTTTTTTTTCATTATTAATTTTATGTATATGTGGTTAATATGTTAGTAAGTGCACTGGTTCTTATATGTTATCTGTGTCCAAAACTTATTTGCATTATAATTAGATATTATCACAACTAATAAAAAAATAAATACAAATAAAAAATATATAGTCAAACAAAATGCATTTGTTTGTTTGATTGATTGATTGCACTGTTTGTTATGTCATTATGTTAGCATTATGATTATACACAATTAATAATAGTAATAACAAAAATAAAAAAAACTCTTCCGCTCGAGATGTCGCGTGACGTTTGTGACGCAATAAAGGAAGTAAGCGCGCGCTGAGTATTTATGACTCTGTAGTGTTTTAGTCTTCAGTTGGAGACTAAACTGGAGGTGAGGTGCTGATTATTACAGAAACAGAGGTAGGTAAACCTGTGTTTGAGTTTATCTCTGTATGCAAACAACAGAAAAATGTCTAGTTTTCTAGAAAATCAGAGAGAATCACAGCCTGTATAACAGCACAAGCTCGAGCTTCATCATTAGACACTGGCTGGGTTGCCAGATTGCTACAGTGGTTTTCAACCAAGGTGTTTTTCAAAATCTGCCAAAATGCATGACGAAAACCGCCCAAATGCACATAAAACAGCTAAAGTTCAGCATTTCTACAGTATTACACCAGTTAAACCAGTGTGTGGTTTGAATATATATTACATTATACGTGTATACATATGTTACATATACAGATCTTGACAATGTAACATATGCAACAGTACAGGTCTTTGACACTACGAGGTAGCATTTCTAAATAGAATTCAGGAATATGTTCCTTGCAGTCCATTTGGTCTCTTAATATTGGTCTCATAGACTGTAATCAATATCATGTGTCATTGCCATATTTAGGTTACAAACAGTCATTGTCTTAAAGCAGCGGTTTAGCAAAAAATTAATGCATATTTTGTTTTCAAAGTTTGCTCCTTTAATTTTTCACTAGAGAGTGAAGCAGTAACTAGTAAGTAGTTGTTCAGTACTTTCAAATGGACTTCATGTGACATCTGACACTGACATGATATTGTGAAAGTTCATTGTTTTGCAGAATTTAATAAAAAAATAAATTCACTGGACATTCAGTGTTTTTTCATGATTTAAAAATGTTCTGCATTGTAGATTAATACTAAAATCATCCAAACTATGAGTAAACACATATGTAATTATTTAGTAAACAAACAAGTAAACAAACCAGAATATATTTATATTTGACATTCTTCACAGTAGGCACCTCTTACTTAGATGCAGCTTTCTTGTCATTTTCTCAGTCAGCTTTATGAGGTAGTCACCTGGAATGGCTTTCAGTTAACAGCTGTGCCTTGTCAAGAGTTCATGACTTGCATTTCTTGCCTCTTAATGTGTTTGAGACATCAGTTGTGTGTCTACTGTGAAATAAAATCTAAAACATGTTTTGGTTTGTTTAACACTTTTAAGTTTACTACATGATTCATTATGTGTTCACTCAGAGTCTGGATGACTCTGATGTAATGAAAATAAAATATACGTTTTTTTTTTTAATTATCTTATGAACCATATATTTACAGATAACAGTATCTCGTACAGCAGGTCTGGGGAACTTGGATCTTTGAGGACTCGGCAGTTAATTACCAGCTTTAGTTTAGTTACTGTGCTGGACTCTGTCCCTCAGTTCCCCACCCTGTCACACTGTGTTGGAAAACATCCTCTAGACATTAAACGTGAGAAATCTCTCCTCTTTAGGCTGCTGGTAACATGCCGTCGCCTGTTAAAGTTATCGTGATTGGGGCCGGGAGCCGGGGTGACACCTACTCTAGCTATGCCTCAATCCATCCTGAACGAATGCAAGTATGTCTCATTTTTAATTTCATTCATTGTTTTTATTTGTTTATAAGCTAGAGATGAGAAATACTCTTCTCTGATTGGCTGGCAGGTGTCGAGTCTGCAACTGTGAAGTAGCTCCAATAAAAGCACTTTAGTTGGATTTGAGGTTTTGTAGATGCTTACCTTGCCTTTAATTTTTACATAAATTGATCTATTAGAGTCGGATTAACTTTCTATTGCCTTTAACTTAAACCTAAGCTGAAGTCTGGATCTAACTCTAATGCTGGTCCTTAATGCTGTTAAGTATCAACTTTGCTTTAACAGGTAGTCTATAAATAATGTTAACATCTGTAGATCGTCTTTAGAACAACTATGTTCTGTATCAGTGCTCTGGAAAAAGGTAAATAAGCTCCCTGGACAAAAAAAATTAGCCACCTTTTGTGTTTAAGGTGGTAGTAACTTCAGGCTCCTGCAGATGGCGCTGCATGAGGATGATCAGGCTATAAATATCTGCAGGGTGTGATGGATTCATAGATTGAGAAGAGGTGGTACAGTGCAGAATGTCTCGCTCCATGTGTGGTAAATGGTTCACAAAACAGATGTTAATCATAAAGGAGTGATTTAATTTTCAAAAGCCAAAGTGTGAAGGAAGTAGCTGAATTTGCAGGTCGAACCCCGGAGGTAAAAATGACAGTTTAGAGGACATTCTCCTCAGAATTGTGGCTGAAAGATGAAACTGATGAAGAGGGGCCGCTGGTGGGTTTCACAACTTGTGGGTGAAAATCTTTTTCCTGACCAGTTTCTGAACTACTCAGTACAACTGTGATAAAAAAAATTTGGGGTTTATTTTGGTATAACAGGACACGTTATCGCTTACTTAGTAGACTGATCAATAAGAAAACGTACCAATGGAGAATACTGGCACATAACACAGTAACTTAATGTTGAAGTAAAGTGTTGACACCATCTGTGTACTTTAGGTTGTAGGAGTTGCTGATCCAAGACCTTTTGCAAGAAAGAAGCTGCAGAAGCAGCATAACATCACTGACGAAAACACATTTGAGGGTAAGACTATAACTCTATGAGCTGCCCGTTAGTTTGCACCTGTTCTGGTTTAAAGCATCACCGTCTCTGGTGTTAACAGACTGGCGCTGTGTAGCAGAGAGGGAGAAGTTTGCAGATGCTGTGTTTGTCTGCACTCCTGATCTTCTTCATAAGGTGTGGATTTGAAATTAATCTTCCTAACAGTACGCTGCAAGCAGTCTGGCAGGTAACCAACATGTCCAAAAGTTTGTGGACACCCCTTCTAATGATGCATTCAGCTACTGACACAGATATATAAACACAGCTTGTCTAGTTCCTGTAGAGATGTTCTGCCAATAGAACAGGACTAAATATGAACCTGTTGGCACCACATCTAATGCCCGGTGTTGGTGAAAGCCCCCAGCATTGAGCTGTGCTCTCCATCCGGGATTTTTGAGTTTCTGCAGTTGGGGGTGAGGTGGTGGTGGTGGTGATCATCATCCTGACCACACTGAGTGTAATCAAATCCACACAGCGATGCTCAAAGTCTAGAAGACAGTAGAGACAATTACTTCAACAAAAAACGTAAAGCTATTTAATACCCTTGAACTGTGAATGAGCATGTATCCCAGTTCTTTTGTCCAAATAATCTATTCATCCTCTTTGGTTAATATGATAAACAGTGCAACCTTGACTTACGAGTTTAATTTGTTCTGTGACAGAGCTCGTAACTCAATTTTTTCGTATATTAAACTTCAACATTAAAATGAATTGAAATGCTATTAATCCGTTCCAGCCCCCCAAAAACCACACCAATTTTTTTTATATAACAAAAATGTACTTTATAAATAACATAATAAATAAATAATAACATAATAAATAAATAAATAATACAAAACAATGAAAGAGAATGTAAAGAAATAACCTGGTTTTATTAAGATGCTGACAGAGGTGGAGGAGGTTGGGGGAGTTTTTAATTTTGTGCTCTATTGCTTAACTCAACTTGCTCACTACACACTTAATGCTACAATTTATCGCTAAACTTAATTGCTACCTTTTTCACTTAATCTTCTTCTTCACTGACTTTTGCCTTTTTCACCACACTTTCCTCATTTGAAGGACGTTTCAATAAAATCCTGTCCAAGAAGCTTTGTTTCACTCCAGGTTTTGGGTTCTGATTAAAATTGTCTGATGCTAATTATGCAAAACTGCTTTGTGACAACATAAAAGCACTATGTAAATACATTTCGATTGATTGATTGATTGATTCTTCCCTTTCAAAATGTTTTAAAAAGGAGTGACGCAGCACCAACGCATGACCTGTTCTCTGCACTGATCTTGGCACTCACTCACGCTCGCTAAGCTCACTCGCTCGTAACTCTGATGTCAGCTTGCATCATAAAGCAAAAAAGTCTACCGAGCGACGGCTTGTATCTTGGAAAATTTGTACGTTTATTCACTCGTAAGTCAAGGTTCCACTGTAATTTGCTGTCCTACTCAGTCGGGTAACGCAGAATAGTCATGATGTGCTGACCTACCTTCTTCTGTCAGGATGTTGTTTGTGCTGAAGGCTTCATTCGTGTCTCTGTGCTGTAGGATCCTGCTGTGGCTTTTGCGAAAAAGGGTTATCACATACTGCTGGAGAAGCCGATGGCTGTAAGTGGAGTGTTTTTAACAGATCTCTCACTAATAACCCTGTTCAAGGTGCTTCACATGAATCTGAATTTTTGGGGGGGAAAAGTACCACAAGGTTAATAATAATAATGTGCTGAAAACCAATTAAACCTCACCTTACACAGGGTGCCTGGGTGGCTTCTTTATGATCATGAATAACTTTAATCCTAATGAAGATAAGGTGATGAAATTAGGATTAAATGTGCCAGTTAAACTAAAGTTTAATCACCATCGTAGAATATTATGACCACTGGTGTAACTCTGTGTTGGATCAATGGTACCACTTACGTCGTTGCTCCTTTTTTCATTACTGTCAATTGTTCTGATCCACTCGCTGGAGTTCCCCCCTGGCATCAGTGGCCAGTGTGGCACCACTGTTATGCCGTTGTGTGGCACTCAATGTCAAAGTCCATTCTCAGTACACCTTCACTACGGCGACTCTAGAACAAAGTTAGTCGTTTCTGAGATACCACCACCACCACCATGCTAATTATCAGCCCTTTTGGACATCAGTCTCCTCACGTCCTTTGCCCATGATGATGGTTTTACACTCTGCTACAACTGACTGGTGTGCTCACTTATTTATACATGCCTGTCATGTAGCATCTGTGACTAGGCCGAGTTAATTCCAAACCAAGGGTGGTCATAATGGGATAAGGGCTGCCCACTGCTTTGGGCATGTGTGCCCACTAGTGTGTGTGTACTGTGTGTGTTTCACTGCATGAAAGGGTTAAATGTGGAAGTCCTACTGCTCTGTGTGCAAGTACATTGGTCAGTGAATGTTCATAACCACATTTTTTCACCACTGAATTTGATTGATCACTTGCAATGTCCCTGAGTCTCTTGGGAGGGGGGCAGGTGAGCAAAGGCCTCCTTTGACACCAGTGACGTCAACCACTTTTTTTGAACTGCTGGCGAGGCATCGCAGATCCCCAGTTCTGATAGTCTTTCAGATGCTAGAGTCCATCATTGTTTATAGTGCTAGGTAAGAGAGAGCACGGCCAATTCTGCTCTCTCGAGGCCCCGGCTGTCGATGGAGCAGCAGGATCGGGATTTGAACTCGCGATCCTCAGATCATAGTGGCAGCGCCTCAGCCCTCTGAGCCTCTTGGGGCCCATAACCACATTTTGTGATGATCTGACTGTGACATTGGCAGTCAAATCAGCTTCATTAGATCCAGCGATCGTATAGTCAGCAGTACAGGGTCACTCCTATAGTTTGTGCTCTGTGATCTCTGCACACGAGGCTGATGTCTTCTGTACATTTTGCTGAAATGCTTCTCTGCAGGTGACTCTAGAGGACTGTGTTGAGATCGCAGAGACCTGCAGTCAAAGTGGCGTCATTCTAACAGTGTGTCATGTTCTCCGATATGACCCCGTCATCAGCAAAATAAAGGTACAGACATTTTGGTTTGTGTTGTTTTTGAATGGAGCCCAAACGGCTGAAGGAAGTTTTTTCTTGGTTTAGGAGTTCATCGACAGCGGGGCCATTGGAGACGTACTCCATATTCAGCACTTTGAACCAGTAAGACGGAGCAAAAAACTCTGATTAATGTCTAAAATCACCCTCTTCTTTCTGTACTAACACCATGTGCCTTCTCGTCAGGTGGGGTACTTTCATTTTGCGCACTCCTTTGTGCGAGGGAACTGGAGAAACGAGGCTGAAAGCTCATTCGCTCTTTTAGCCAAATCCTGCCATGACCTGGACCTGATTCATCACTGGGCTGGAGGACGCAAGTAAGACACATACAACCATAACATCAGAAAATGTGCATATTGAGAATGTTTTTGGTTATTTTTTGTTTATAATTTTATTCAAAAGAGTACACCATCATATTTGCATATATGTAAAGTGACACATTTCAGCCTATGTTGATCAGTGACTCATGAAAAATTAGATGTGTATCTCTCAGAGCTACAGCTGCCACATTCCTAATATTAACACTCCTGAACCAGAGACAGCATCAGAACTGGACTCAGCAGAACCAGAACTGGACCTGAGTCATCATTTCATTAGTAAATCAGCTCCTAGAGTCTGAGACACACATTCCAAGCTGTCTGAAGTCCAGTGTGCAGGTTCTGCAGTCTGTGATGGTTTGAGCTGCTGCTATTGGTCCAAAGTCAACACCTACCAGCAGATTTTACAGCACTTCATGCTTCCATCTGCTTACAAACTTTATGGAGATGCCCAGCAGCTGCCCACAGTGCCAACACTACTACTGACCATCATATGACTGTGCCAACTCATGAGCTACAAGCCAAACTGATCAACATAAATAAAATAAGGATTGAAATGTGTCTAAAGTCAGTTTCGTAACTACATTTAATGGTTTTGTGTGATTTTCAGGTGTATAAAGGTCTCGTCGTTTGGATCCCTCGCTCACTTCCGGAAGGAAAACAAGGTTTGTTTAAAGCTGAATGAATCTGCACACTGTGATCTAACTAACGCCTGAAATACAAATGAGGATTGTTTTTTATTTAAGCCACCAGGTGCTGCAAATCGGTGTTTAGACTGTTCTGTAGAGAACAACTGCCCATATTCTGCAAAGAAGATCTACCTGGACAGAGTTAAAATGGTAATGGTTCACATAACATTCAGCTACATGCAATGCAGAACAAGTGCATTGTGGATGATAATAAATTGCTCCTTTAAATAATACAATCATTCATTTTTACCATCAAAAAGTAGCAAACGGCATAATTATGTTTACATTTTATTTCTAAAAGTAATATATAATAAATTAAATAAGAAATCAAGAATCAAACTTCATCAGTTTAAGCTTCATATAGCAGGTCCTCACATGGGGGCAGTATACCTGAAAGAGTGAGATTGGCAAGTGGGATCCCCCGAGGTCAAAGGTCAGTCTGTGGCATGTAGCCCTATGGAGCACCCATACAGTTTACTTTCACTTTCAATTTACATGCAGGTCTGCTGCTCATCAGGCAATGTTGTTTGCTCGGCTCTGCCTCAGAGTTGGGTTGCCAGATACTGAGACACAGAAAGGAGTTTATTTATCCCACACAGAAATGAGTCCCACTCATTTGATTTGTATCACTATGAGATTAGCAGTTGGGAACACAGTGGGAGGAAGGGGCAGTTAATAAATAATGTTAATACATGTGTCCATTAAAACTGCAACAACAAGAAAAACACATTTAAAAGCAATTTTTGTATGGCTGGATAATTTTATTAATCCCAGGGGAAAAGTGATGTATTACAGCACAAGTACAATAACATGCGAAACCAAAGCTATGGTGTACAAAGGTATGATGTGCAGTAATAAGCATGTCATTAATATTATGCAGGTATTTGTGCAGTAATGTGTTGTCACTCCACACAGTGATTTTACACTAAAACAGTGACTGTATTACACTAGCAAATAACCTGCAGAAGCCTTTCACTACATCCATAAATGACTGAGCAGTTTTAATGGCCATCATTATAAATAACGTCTTTTATAACGTTGTATTAAATGTGTTTTAGGGTTGGGTCAGCTGGCCTGTGTCCGTAATATGCCGCAGCTCGGTTCCGGACATCGAATCGGTAACGGAGGCCCTAAAAACAGGACCCTACGGTCGCTGTGTCTATGAATGTGACAACGATGTGTGCTCCAATCAGGTAGAGGATTGGGTGGATGGATCTGTATAACCAGAATGTATAAAATATGCAAATATATGTATACATTGAGACCAATAATTACACACACCACGAGGTGAGATCTTACATGGAGCCCCAGTCAGAGGGAGATTGACAGTCATTTTTCCATTTTCTAATAATTGCTTCAACAGTTGATCTTTTTTCACCAAGCTGCTTGGCAATTGCCCCGTAGCCCTTTCCAGCCTTGTGGAGGTTTACAATCTTGTCTCTGGTGTCTTTGTACAGTTCTTTGGTCTTAGCCATGTTAGTAGTTGGGAGTCTTACTGATTGTGTGGGGTGGGCAGGTGTCTTTATGCAGCTATCGACCTCAAAGAGGTGCTTCTAATTTAGAATAATAAGTGGAGTGGAGGTGGACTTTTTAGAGGCGGACTAACAGGTCTTTGAGGGCCAGAATGTTTGCTGATTGGCAGGTGTTCAAATATTTATTTGCAGCAGTAACACACAAATAAATGATTAAAAAATCATACATTGTGATGTCCAGATTTGTTCTTTTAGATGATGTCTCTCACAGTGGACATGCACCTAAGATAAACATTTCAGACCCCTCCATGATTTCTAAGTGGGAGAACTTGCAAATTCGCAGGGTGTTCAAATACTTATTTTCCTCACTGTATGTTTACATTGAGACCAATAAGTACACACACCCACATATGTAATGATGACTGTATAACCAAGTAACTTCAGAGCTGAGGCAGAATTTCTGTCATAACATGGATTAACGTCAGTATAAACATTAAAACAAGAAAAAGGCTTGAAATGCCACTGTATATGTAATGAATATAAAATATGTGACTGTTTATCTTTTTGAATTAAATCAACACAAATGAACTTTTCACAGTACTCTTAATTTTTGGAGATGCCCTAGTATATGCAGTAGAAATATTCTGATATGTAAGGGTTCATGGCCACCGAGGTATCCCATTATATGGAGTTAGAGTCAGAGACCAAGTCTGTTAATTTGACAGGACAGGAGATCCTGAAGGCTGAAGGCTTTAGAGCAGGGATACTCATTGCACGGCTCCCGAGCCACATGCGGCTCGCCGTGCTTTATTGGTGGCTCTCGTGACCGGTTAAGAAAGTACGCCAGCACAGCCAAAGTATTTTTAAAGCATGTTACAGAGACATGTACTGTAATGCGCTTTACATTCCAAACACTTGCCCTCTCATTTTGCCTCAATTAAAGTTGGTTCCCAATGGGGGATACTGTGGAACCTGGCAACACAGGCACTGTTTCCAACAGCAGGCTGCACAAGACCGCAGAGCACAGTTGCCAGGTTCACGGTTTAACACTTATAAAAGAACTAATAAAACACTCATGTGACCATATTATTAATGACTTTAAGGTAAACAGCAATAATCATAATAAATCCCTTATAAACAAAATACTAAGTCGTACACTCGTACACAGTTGTTTTGCCATTCGCTTCAAACGTGTGACAGACATATTCTGGGCTAGTTTAAGCTTCTAAAGGGCGGGTTTTAGACTGACTTTAGGCTGGATATTTTAGTTGGACCTGGCAACCCTGCAGCAGGGTGGCTACATGGCAGCAGCGATTCTATAAGCTAGCTAGAGCAATATATTCAGTGCGCAAAGGTTTATCATAAAGTCCTCATTATTGACTGTTGTTGTAACTCCTCTATCACAGGTCTATCATTTACTAGTTATCATTCAGTCCCAGAGCACTGATATAGAACATGATTTAACAATATGACCACATCTACTTCATAGGGGTCTCGTTATACAGAAACAATAGCCAATCAGAGAAGAGTATTTCTTGTATTTGTGGTATAAGAGATTAGAAAGTATTTATTTATTATGTAGTAGAAGCTGAAGACCTAGCACATGCCCAGTTAACACATCCTCTTCTCCTTTCACTTCAGGTTGTGAACATGGAATTTGAAGGAGGTCTCACCGCTTCTTTGACTATGGTGGCCTTTACAGAGGAGTTATGTGAGCGTAAAACGAGGATCTGTGGCAGTCGGGTGAGAAACAGTGGTCATATTAACAGTCTGGACCGTTCTAGTCTTTGAAGAGACTCTCGAGTTCCTTCATCTTTTATTACTTTTAAAAACTACTGAACTGGACAGTAAATACACTGCTCACAAAGAGTCAGGGATGTTTTGGCTTTCGGGTGAAATTTATGGAAAAGTTCTGTATTGACTAGACACACTAACACCACCATCACCAAAGGCCCGTCTGGTGACAACAGTGGCTGATGCACAGCATCTCCTTCACGTCTCCAACATCGTTGGCATCATTTCTGCCCACCGTGAATCGACTTTCATCAGTGAACAGCACTGAGGCCCACTGGTCACTCGTCCAGCGCAGATGCTCCCTGGTACATGCAAGACGATGCCCCCTGTGGCTGGTGGTAAGGTCAGGTACCCTTGCAGGTCGTCTAGCACACAGACCACGCTGATGTAAACGGTTTTGAATGGTCTGACGTGACACTTGGGTGCCTCTCACCTCCCTTAAATGTGCCTGGAGTTGTGCCCCGAGTGGCTCAGCAGGCTAAGACGCTGACACTATGAGCAGAGGATCGTGAGTTCGAATCCCGGTCATGCTGTTTGCCATCAACAGTCGGGGCCCAAGAGAGCAAAAATCTGGGTGGGTAGATGGCGCTCTCTCTCTCTATCACTCTCATATTGCAATGTCTGCTGGCTCAGGCGTCTACTGATTGGTCCATCCATAGCTGGGAATCCTGCGCTTTCCTCTGAGTGACGTTGTATCAGCTGTAGTTCGAAAAGAGGTGGTGGCCGCATCACACGCAGCGGAGGAGGCTTGTGCTTGTGTTCATCCTCCTAGAGTTACGGACAGTGCAAAGTGATGGGGAGAGTCCCCTAGTGGATGGGATGGGTTAATTGGCTGCTACTACATTGGGAAGAAAAAAATTGGCAAAAAAAAAAAAACATGTGGCTGGAGTTGTGTGGCATCATCTTCCAGTTCTGCAGGGCACTGTTCACAATGAAGCGGGCATCAGTGTGGGATGTGGCCACTTCTCTGCCTTTCTGTGACTCTTCCAGTCTCTCTGTGTCTCTTCTGATGACACTCTAAGCTCAGTGCTCACTTCTGTCTGAGAACATCCTGTCTGAAGCCTCACAGTGGTGAGGTACTGCTGATCAGGTGTTAGGTGTGGTCTCAGAGTGATGATGTCAGCCTGATGAGGAGTTTAAATACTAATTCTAACTGAAGCTGCACATTTATTGGTGGATTCATGGATCAAAGAGCTGTTCTGAGTTGTCATTAAGCTCCTTGTTAGAGAAGCTAGTTGTGTAAAAAGGACTGAAACACTGAACATGGCCATTCAAAAGTATAGAGACGGTCAAATTAAGTTCACCTGTACAGGTTAGAGCACATTTTAGGTTCATCCTGAAATTTCCTCTGAAAGCCAAATATCCCTGACGTTTAGTGAGAAGTGTAAATGACATTATATTTGCACTGTAGACATGTTGAGTTCACTTTACACAGGACCGTTTACATTTTAAAGGCTTATTTTTAGAGAATTATTCAAACCTTCAGTGTAATTGGACACTTCTGCATTTGTCCCACAGGGGGAGCTGACCTACAATGGAAGAGACATCAGAGTATTTGACTTTCTTACTCAGACAGTAAGACACCCAAAGCCTGCAGTACAAGAGGATGTACCGGAGGCTTTCCGGTCTGGGGGTCACGGGGTAGCAGATTATCACCTTGTTCATGCCTTCATATCAGCTGTGGCAGTAAGTTACCTGCAGCCTCTATTAAGAACACATGATTATAACACAGAACTGAATATCTGTACTAGTGCAGCTCCAAAAATGAGAATATTGTGAAAAGGTTTTAAAAAGTAAACGTATATATTTTATATTTATTACTAATAAAGTGACATTTAAAGCCTTTTTTGTTTTAATGTTGATGCTGTTTGAATAGTAATTTACTCAAAACCCTAAATAAAATATTCTAATAATCTGATGTTCTGGATTTCTGATTTTCATGAGCTGTAAGACATACTGATCAACATTAAAACAAAAATGATGCTTGAAATGTCACTTTACATGTCCTGAATATAACGTAAGCACTACCACATCTTAAAATTGATATAAATAGACAATATATTGTTTTTTTTTACTTTTAGTAAAAAATGATGAAATCTGTATTAGGGCTGCCACAAACGACTATTTTTATACTCGACTAATCACTGATTAATTTTTACGATTAGTCGACTAATCTGATACGTTAATTGAACATAAAACATACAGCTTATCGCACTAGGATGCAGCTGCTATTACATAACCGTCATTAGATTTCAAAAATAAAAACATTTAAGATCATAGTTCATTAAACCTTTTATGAAATATGCAGCTTGTGGCAACAAACAATTATTTAACTGTTAAGCATAAAGTGTAAACGTAGCACTGAAACATAACGTTAGAAAACATTAGCATTGCTATTCAGACTAGGGGTGCGAATCTCTCAGTGTGTGACTATTCGATTCCGATTTTTGGGGTCACGATTCGATTCAGAAACGATCTTCGATTCTGAAACGATTTTTCCATTCAAATGGTCTATACATTTTGTTTAAATCATGTGATTGACAAGATGAACAGATGAAACGACAATGTACAC
>BRDA01012338.1:8197-22033 GCA_036984385.1 Crenuchus spilurus | reverse complement strand
TAAAATATTAGATGTTGGCACCTCCACATCATTGTGTTCAGTTTTTATTCACAATTTGTTTAGTGTCCCAACTTTTTTGGAATTCGGTTTGTATTCATTTTAAATTAAAATCATTTAATTAAACTCAAATAAATGTTTTTCTCAGTTTTGTTGTAGTCATTAACATTTAGTTCTTAATTACTTTTGGTTTAAATTTCATGTACTGATGTCAGCTCATTTCATGGACTGCTTTGCTGCTGCTATTACCTCTCAGTTTTAGCATTTTGGGCCAAAAAGATTTAAAAATTTATAAAATAGAGCCTAACAAACTTCATTTGCAATGGTTATAGAATTCAGTGGTTCTATACTTTCACTGGCCACTTCATTATGAATACAAACCTTGTATCTACACTCATTGTCTATTTGATCAGCTTCACTGAGCATACAGCTCCACTAGTTCTACAATTACAGACTGTAGTCCATCTGTTTCTCTGTATGCTTTGTTAGCCTCTTTTCACCCTGTTCTTCAATGGTCAGGACCCCCACAGAGCAGCTATTACATGGGTGGTGGATTATTCTCGGCACTGATGTAGTGGTGGTGTTTGTCTGTGTGTTGTGCTGGTATGTGTGGATCAGACAGATTTAAAAACAATGTTAAATCACTGTCCAGTTTATCAGACACACATACCTAGCTACACAACTTACCATTTAACACTGATGATGTCAGAAGAAGCAACAAATGGGAAGGTGTCCTAATACTTTTGCGCATACAATTTGGAAGTGTTCACCGTGAGGTGCACTCACTTGTATTGCCAGCTACTTTGGACCAAGATCTGAGTAATGAACGAGCAAGCTCCTGCCACCTGCCACTAGGAGTCACTAGTGAGCGTGAGTACAGAGATCACTCCTGACACTGTAGAGAGGAAGAGGTGGTGCAGCGCTTTGTAAATAAACTGTCTCACCCATTTTCTAAACCAGGGGTGTCCGAATGCAGTCCTGGAGGCCGGATTCCTGCAGAGTTTGGTGATCTTCCTGATCAAACACACCTGATTCAGCTCAGCAGGTAATGAGCAGGTTTAATTGTAGTGTCAGAGCAGAGAAATCACCAAACTCTGCAGGAATCCGGCCCTCCAGGACTGGATTTGGACACCCCTGTTCTAAACATTTTGAAATAGAGAAAGAAACAAAGCTCTTTAGACAGATTTTATTGAAACGCCCTGCAAGTGAACGCGAGAAAGGTGTGACGAAAAAGGCAAACGTCACTGAAGAAGATGGTCTGATCTTTAATGTAAATACACTTAATAAAACAGTTTATTTATTTACATTTTCTTGTGTATTATGTTTCATAGTACATTTATTTATAGTACATTTGTTTTATTTAAAAACATGTAACAAAAAATGGGTGTAGTTTTAATGGGGAAATGTAATTTGATATACAAGCAAGTTAAGTTACAAACTCTGTCACAGAACAAATTAAACTCATAAGTCAAGGTGTCACTGTATTAACATATAAAAATATTGTATCTCTTCACAATTCTCCTTAAAAAACGATTAATTGTGATCATTTTAAATTGTTTGACAGCCATAATGTATTTATGTCTGTGTGTGTGTGTGTGTGTGTGTGTGTGTGTGTGTGTGTGTGTGTGTGTGTGTGAAGAAAAGACAATGATTTATTTAAACTTACTCTAACTTTTTTTAACAGGAGAACAACACAAAAGTGAAAAAATATATACATTTTTAATCGAAAAAAAACATACATCATAATCGACACTGATTACATTTTTTAATATAATATCTTTAAAGAAATGTAATGGTAAATAAACTGTAATTTCGGGATCTGTTTGTAAAAGTCATTTTATGAATAAAAGAAAAAGAAAAAATGCAAAAGTTGTCCTTTTTGCAGCATTTACCAAAATACAATTTTAAAAGTTTCTATCTTTAAAATATTTTTTTTCAACATCCTTCTGTGCATCATTCCAAGAAATAAAATTAGAGAATATATGTTAAATACATTTTATTTTCAAACAGGGAATAATTAATGAAGTCATGTGGATGTGAAGGAAAGAGCTGTAGTTATGGTTGTGGTTTTGTGTTGCGCCCCCTACAGGCCGGATTTATGTATGAAAGAACAGGAAGCAGGGCAGAGACACTCCTCACCGCGGCGGAGGACAGACGAGCTCGGCAAGCGCCTTGGCTGGAAGTTTCTTTCGGATTACACTCATTTTTATCGCTTCTACTTTGAATTGAACATGAACAGGAAAGGGTAGAGTTGTTTCACAGCTCGTATTCTCTCGGTTTGAACACTTCTGAGTGTTTAGTTTGTGGTATTTTGGCAGAGTAGTCGCGGACCGTGTGTCGACACCACTTTTGCGAAAGATAAGTTTGGGCGTGTGGCTCGAACAACTTGTGCATGTTGTATTTTTGACTTTTTCTTCTACATCGTTTGAAAAAGAAGGCCTGGTTGAAAATGGGGTGCACATTGAGCTCGGAGGATAAAGTGGCTCAGGAGAGGAGTAAGATGATCGACAGGAATTTGCGAGACGATGGAGAGAAAGCGGCGAGGGAGGTCAAGCTGCTTCTTCTTGGTGAGTTTAGCTCGATAGAATAACTGGCTGTGTCCTGAACGCAAGATGCGCTGCCTACGTAGGCTCCCTTCTGAGGCGAGAAGACAGGAAGTCTTAAATTTAATGTAAATGGCTGCGTTTTAGAACTGGACAGTTTTTGTAGATGCAGAAAGCTGACTTTGTTTTGTATTAATTGCCTACTGAATATGTATGTGAGTCTGTTTTATTTCGGTGGCTTTTAAGGCACCTACATGGGCAGCAAAGATAGATTGAGATACAGCCATTGTGCCTAACGGCTAACTTGAGTAAATTCGGATTCTGATAGGATTTTAACACAAGTCACAAATGTAGCTCTTTTGCGAGTATGTTTCAGAATTTTTTTAATATCACAGGAATTTGAATTCACAGAGTTTGTCAGTTATGTTGGCAATACACCATAGCCTCTCAAATATTAATTTGTTTGTTTGTTTAGGGGTTATTTAACGTTGTGAATGAAAAGAGTCAGCACTAAAAACAGTGCTGGGTGTGAACACAGACGTGCATGTCGTCGATGGACACAAACCAGCATTAGCTTTAAAACCAACCACAGCAGCTTTGAGAACAGGGGCTCCTCCATTTTAGACAGAACCAGTTTAATATATCAAACGATGAAAACACATTTTGAGACTTAAGAATGAGCTTTTCAGTGCCAGTAGTGTAAATACACAGTTTTAAGCTCAAAGCTGACCGTATCTGTTAAGCTGAACTGTTTTAAAGGAAGTGTTGTGATATCGTCACTTTAGCTATTTATTGGAAAAAGCTAATAAAGCTCGTCTTAGAAACTAAAACTGAAAGCCAAAAATGGCCTGCTTGTTACCACAGACTGTATCTATATTTTAATTCTGACTTTATGGCTAATAAATGACGTAAATAAACCAGACAAGCGTGCTGTTAAGCTAAAGCTGGCTAGTAATAACTAGCCTGCTGGCTAATTCAGAGCAGCTGCTTCAGCCATGTTTTAGTTTTATTTATTTCACCGAGTATAAGGACGAAAAACACCTCAGTTTTAGACGCTGTTATTCTTTTTTTGCTGTTGGCAAAGCAGCTCAGCCTTTTTTGGCCTAGCTCTCAAAAACGCATCAAATAGTAAGCAAACAAGTCAAACAAATGAGATTAATCTGAGCTATGTGGCTCAAAAAAGCTTAATGTGCTTAAACAAGGAATACTAAACTACTCGCATATTACTGCGCACAAGTACTCCAGCTGAAATAATGAGCTGTGGTCCAAAAGGAAAGTTTTCTTTCTTATAGGGAAATTCTTGTTTATTTATTAAGCTTTCATATTGTAAGAATCAAGCTTAACATAACTTATTTTGAGCATTAGACAGTAGATCAGTAATAAATGAGAAGTTTGTGTACATTAAGCCACACTGTTTTTTTTCTTATATGGAGAATTGAAAAAGGCTTAACAAAATGAGCCAGTTTCCTTTTCATCCACAGGTTTATCGTTTCAGCAGTAGAGAGTACTTATGAGCAGTAATAAGTGAGAGAACTTTGGTTTTTATTGTTTAGTACATTAAGCATATTCCTTATTTGTTTACATGGGAGTGAAGCTTAAAGTACAATGGATTGCTTTTCTTTTTGACCACAGGTTGAACATTTCTTATGAGTTGTAATAAATGAGAAGCTTGGTGTTTCTAGGATATTGTTGTATTACATTAAGCCACATTAAACTCTTTCCTTATAAATAGGAATTTTAAAAACTTAACAAAATCTTTCACTTTCCCTTTCAACCACAGGTTCATCTTTTCAGCAACAGAGAGTATTTATAAGCACCAATAAGTCAAATAAGTTTGGTGTTACTAGCTCATTTTTTTAACACATTAAACCATGTTTTACAGTCTACAGAATGAAACTGTATTCCTGGTATGTAAATGTCACTTAATGTTCAGATCCTACAGGACCCCTGCTCTTCATTTAGCGTCTTACCTTTTTCGAACACCAACACCAATGTAGTCAGTCAAGTCAAGGGTACTGTTTTAATTTTGAACAGGAGCTGCAACACTAACGTTGCTAACATTTGAACTCAGTAGTCACCTAAGTAGCTCACTTGTTTTTGTAAACATAATCAAAACCTCTTAAACCCCATCCTGCTCAAGCCACATCCAGATCTTAAGGTAGGTATATACTCCCAAACTAAAATGTCTAACATTAAATGATTCATAATGTTTTTTTAACCATATGAATCAGTAAATGGCAAATAATTCCTAGGTTACATAATTTGCATAAATTATGCAACTTAGCATCCAGTATGGCCACCGAGAGGCAGAAAGTTATGTATTTTCTAAACGGTATATCTCAAAAACCACTAAAGATTTTTACTTTATTTTTTGAACTTTTATTTATAACCAATAAACTCATGTCCTGATGGAAGGAAATTAAATACAGATTAAACATATTGAAGATAAAGACAAGTTTCCATTTTTGTCATTTTTCCACACCTAATTAAATATTCAAGCCTGCTAATCTAGTGCTTACAAAGGTTTGATCAAAAAATGCTGAGATCATCCCATGAAGAAATATATAAAGTATCAGTACTCCAAAAATCAAAGAGAAATCTTAAAAAATACCAGAGATATCATGCTTGAAAGATTGCATGGAAGCCAACTGAGTTTTTGGGAGTATATACCTACCTTAATGAAGGTCTCAAAGTTGTTGATCTTTGAGACTGGACAATGTTCAGTTTAAAAAATAATAAAATAAATAAAAAAAGCTTGCAGTAAGTCATTCTCTGTCCCAAACCATGTTGATTCGTCTGTGAGATCGTAAAGATATGAAAGCTGAGTGGGTCGAGAGGTTTTGATGATGTATTTTGTCAGAAATGACAGGTCTATTGTGTTGTGTTTGTTGGCAAAGTTAGCTTAGCGGCTCCAGGTCTTAACTAAACGACTCAACATACCTTGGCTAATCGTACGCATTAGAAAATGTGGTAAATATGAACTCTGGCTAAACCATTCATTTAACAAACACAGAAATGTTAGAAAATTAGTTGCTGGACTGTATTGACCATCAGGCTGGTTTAGTCTGTTGTGAAATTTGTGTATTAGTACTACTAAGCTCTGTTAAGATTTATACTTATAAATACTTATACTGTAATTTTAGCCTTGTGTAGTATTCTTATTACTGTCATCACAATATACAGTCCTTGTTTAACATCTTGATATAAACTGTAGTAATTAAGTTTACTAAAATAGCCTTGGCCAACTAGTTCAAAGTAAATAAATGCAGTTAATACAAATGGATTATAAATGCACATCCTGTTTATAAACAGGATTTTATTGGATTTTATAGTAATTAAACAAAATTAAACATGAGGTTTAGGTTCAGTTTAATTCTTATTGAAATGTGTGTTGAGTCTCCGACAACATGTCTTCTGGATCTTCTCTATTGAGCTTCTCTCAACAGTGATATTAAGTGTAGTGTCAAGATATTGTATACCAAAGTGATACTTTGGTTGTAAATGTAAAAATTCTCTTTGTCTTTAATGCCAAATGTTTATTTGATAGAACACACATTTCTGCATTTTTACAGTTTAACTAACACTGTATGTAACCTCTGTAATCCATACAGAACTCTTCAGTTGTTGGTCAAATACAGCAACATATTGTGTAGCTATTTTTTAAGTATTGAAAGTTATGGTATAGAATTGATTGCCATATGGAAGTACATGAAAAGGTTATTCTCTACCTTTTCTTTGGTATCTTAGGAGTTGCATACACATTACCAGCTGGGAACACGTTTGGTTAGGCTTTTGGGAATTAATTCGTTTACCAATTACGCAGATGCACACAACCCACAGGAACTGGTTAATTAGCCAACAGCAGGGTAGATTAAATACTGTCTTAATGGTTGTTTGTTGTGGAGAAGTTTGTCTGTCGACACACATTTTGTTCTGTGT
Organism: Crenuchus spilurus; assembly: GCA_036984385.1. Taxonomy (NCBI): domain Eukaryota; kingdom Metazoa; phylum Chordata; class Actinopteri; order Characiformes; family Crenuchidae; genus Crenuchus; species Crenuchus spilurus. The sequence continues at coordinate 15,554 of BRDA01012338.1, read as the reverse complement.
GCGCGTTGCACGTGATGGACCCAAAGTTTTGTGTGTAGGGGGGGCTGATGTTGCCTTAATGTGAAAGTGAATCCCTTACTGCAGCTCAGAGTCAAACATGCTAAAGTATCTCATGACTTAATCACAGGGTGTCAGGCGGAAGACTGTAGGGCCTTTCTATGGGTCAGTATTTTTCCTGCTTTTACAAACATAATGCAGCAAAAAAAACATCATACATTTCAGGAGAGAAAAACTGAAGGTCCGTAGCGCTCCAGGACTCGACTGTAGCTATAGATGTACTCCTACTGCCAGTAATGATAAATGTCATTTATGTAGTACTTATCCAAGTCATTTTGTGCTGAACGTTATAAAATGAACAAATAAGGAAATATTTAAAAATCCGATCAAAAAAAGAGCCTCATCAAATAGAACAAACTGGAAAACGTATAATTTGCAGTAAAAATGAGAAAAATGAAAATATATCAAGTGGTAAAACACAAATAAAAATCAGTTCTATAAGTAATTGGTAACTGAATAAAAAGGCTATAAATGCTTGTGACGTACGTTATAAGACGCAAGAAGTGCACCTTAAATGTATACACAACTATTCATTATTTTCATAAACATCTGTAGAGTTTCCTCATCTGTCTGCTTTAAAGAGTTGAAATGCTGTGTGAACAGCTGGACTTCTGTTACATTGCTAATTGAGCATTACAGAGTTAAATCAGTATGTGCTAAACCTTTTGGTCAGGATGGGCGCTGGCAGCTGTTGGTCAGTTTACCCTCAGGCTGCTCTCACATGTCTCCAAGGCATCAAGTGGTTGCCTGGTGACTAAATAACCAGCTCAAATTACTGCACCATAAAAGCGGAAGGTGGAGCAGGCCAAACAAAAGGTGAGACGAGTGCTCTGGGAATCAGGTTCACAAGGACATACTGCTGTGCAGCACCACTTGTACCATAAGTTTGTATTTGTAGTACTTTTAAAGGAAATGTTGGGTTCTACTTTCTAAATTCTAGTCAGTTTCAATGTTCTGGCATGACACGAGTCTAGTAGGTATGAAAGTTCAGTATAAGAGTATATACTGAGTACATTACATGTACAGAGTAGAGCTGGGCGATATGGCCAAAAAATGTATCACGATAAATTTTTCTATATTGATCAATCTCTGTAATTCTCACGATATTAAATTTAACACTGTCATAGTTTTAAACATCTTTCTAAAAACATCAGACTAAATACATGAAATGTTACTGTTTAAAATATTTAATTGTTTATTGACGGAACATAATATTGTAGCGTCCGGCTGGACGTGTTGAAAGGATGGACGAGAAAGACGTATACAGTCGTCGCTTTGTTGTTGAAACTTACAGTGATTGCTGTCGGCCGCAGCCACTCCAAAATAACAGGCTAGAGTGCCAAGCTAATATGCTAATGCTAGGACTTCGGCTAACGCGCACACACACAGCAAGCCCCCCCCTCCTTCTCCTTCTTACACAGACGAGCACACGACGACCTCGCGCTCTCTCGCTCGGCCAATCGCAGCTTGTCTTAAACACAACAGTGCATTTTGGCGGCGCTGCTGAGAAGGAGCTAACAAGCAGCAGTATTACACGTCAGAACTCAGTCAAGCTGCTTAGACGCGAAATGTAAACAAACGTTAATGCTTATCGAATTCTATTGTCCCGGCTTATCATCGTCATCGAAGGAAAAGATATCAAGAAGAAAATCTATATCGTTTTATTTCCCAGCACTAGTACAGAGGCTTTAATTGGATCAGGATCATTTAATTTGGAGGGAAGCATATTGGGGAAAATCTATCATAGACGGTCAGAAAATGAGTTTAGTTGGATTTTTATGCACTTCGTAATGTTAAGCTATAAATGAAATGTGCCCAGTGAAGGGTTAGGGGGACTATACCATAATCCTGAACTTGAAACATGAAATAAAATCATGATTTAAGCTTTAATTTTATGATTTAATTGTATGTTCTATACATCACTAGGCATTATCAGTTACAGCCTGGTCTGTTTCTTCCCTTGATCATCCAAAAAATTCCTGCCACTGACCTTTGTGTAATAATGAGAACTGATTAAGTTTAGATAAGCCAACACTTGATTAATGAATGGTGGAAAACTTTGGTGCGCAGTAGAATTTATACAGTATAAGACAACTTTAGTAATTAAAACAGGAATAAAAAAAACAATTCAAGTGTTTTTCTGTATACAGGTCTGTGCAAATAATGCATGTTGGATGTCTTATCTCTTAATACTGGCAAAGCTTAAGTATCCTACATCCTGCAAGAGTAACATCTGGTAGGCTGTGAGACCTTTCATAACCTAGTGCAACCTGCAGTGGTTTATTAATCCAGTTCTTTCATAGCTCAATCACATGGTAAAGATGAAAAAATAAATAAATTAAGCAGAATCTAGCTGCTAAAAATGCAAGTCAGTGTTATCAATGCATCTTTTTATTGATCAGTAATTTTATTCTTTATTCAATCTTATTCACGGTTTAGGTTGATACACAGATACAAGGATATCAGTGGGATTATCTTGGCCAGATGTGTCTCGGTCTTTAGCTGCTGACTTTCCTCGACTGTTGCTTTGTATAGAAGACATGTGACGGAACAGAGAGGCTCGGATTTTACTTCTGTAAAATTCCCAAGTGATGGCAGTCAGTTTCACAAAGTAAACTGCTTAACAGGCAAAGTCCACATTTAAAAGCTACACTATTACACGATGTCCCAATCAGATCCAAAGCATGATGGTGGATGCTAATACAGGCAAAATGTTATCTAATTCAGATTCTTTCTTTTTGTTCTGTATTCGAGAGGAGCCTAGGGGCTGGCCAACATATTTTTAGTTTTTAAACCAATACTAGTAATCAAGGACATGAATGACCTTTTATTTGGGACCAAATGAATTTCACCATGAATTTAATATTTGTAGTGGAAAATTTCTCACTTACAACTTGCATTAATTGAACTTAATTTAAAATGAGAGCGGTATAAAGATAAAGTACTTGGAGCTTTAGGCAGTTGAAAAATCCCTGAAAGTATGTTTGAATACATTGGGCATGTGGTCCACATTTCTACCATTTATCAGCATGGATGTGGGTTTCAAGTGCCAATTTTGATTGGAGAAAAAAGCAAAATGTCAGCTCAATTTATTGGTCAGGGTCTTCAGTCATTTGCTGTGAGCAGAGTGTCTGCTGAATTATTATAAAAAGCTTTTAATTTTTAAGATTGGCGTAGATTTTCAGGTATAAATGATTTTGAAGTTCATTCTATAGAACGTCTTCATCATTAATATTTATACCCTGTTTGATGGCTCTGATTTTGGAATATGCATTGGTCAGTAAATTATGCATGAGCCCAATGATGAATATGCGTTTTTTATTTATTTATTTATTTTAATAGGAAATCCAGTTGATTTTTTTCATGCTGCTTAGCAGGTAATATGTTTACAAAATTACTTGTTTTTGAGGTGCTGTAGACTAACTTTTAATACTTGTTACTCATGAGAGACAATGACTGCAAGGTGGTAACATATGAACTTCCAGGGCCGTTTACAACAGCAGTTAATATCTTAGCTGTGATCCGTACTCTTGTGGCTGTGCTTCAGAGCCTTAAGAGTTTGGAGCTGTTGTGTTTTGGGCCGCATGTGCAAGGTGCTGAGTTTGCCTAATTGCTGTTGTTTGTGCTCAGGGACTCTCGGAGAAAGTACAGCAAGCCCCCTCAGGCCATCCCCAAAAAGCCGCTCAGGGAGGAGCTGTGACTAATTGAAACATGCTCAACTGAAGCCAACCTCGGCTGCTTTGGACTTGTGCTTCTTTATCTGATATAAGGACTGTTGATCCGGAGCGACCAGAAGGGGAGAAACACAGGCATTTGTTTTTGCATATGTCTAACATTTATCTTCTTATGCTCTGTACATTATCCCTGCACTGCAACAGTTTTCTTAGGGACAAAAATAAATGTAATACGCATGCTGTAGTCTGGAAAGTTTTTCTCAGGAGTTTAGTCTGCAGGTGTCTTCAGGGAATGTGTACGAGTGTCTCAGGTGCAGCTGAGGATTCGCACTAAATCAGAAGAAATGTTTGCTTTGCCATGGTTTTGTGGCATGCCTGAACTTGCTTTAATGCTGAAACATGATGGATGCTGGATAACCCATTGCAGTCGGTGAACATTAGCTCATTAAATAGAACTTGTATTGCAATTAAATTATTGTTTATCTCTGTATGCATTCTCTTAAGTTACATGTGGTCCTGAAATGGTCCTCATTTTTTAAGGAGTTCAAACTAATGGGATGTATAATAGTCACTAAACAGAGAGTGCTACATCTGATGTGCTCAGTCTACTTCCATAGTCGAACAAGCTTAGACACACATGCTTTGTTGATGGGATGCATGACATCCATCTTCGTGATGCATGATCTCAATGCATATTAGCATCCAACAGGATGTTCAGAATAGCATTCTTGAATGTATTAACATTTACAGACAGAAGTGTGCAGTAGAATGTAGACTATTAAATCATAAAGTCCAGTCAGTTTGATTTTATGTACCGAGTTCAATGCACACCTTTTCTTTTTCAGACCTGGCACACCAGTCGAGGCCTAATCTGGTTTCTGTAATTTTCTTCTAATCGCATTGCAGCCGTGTAGCAGTTAATTAATCCAATCAAGTTAACACCCAATCGGCTTTCCGTGCAGTGACACTAGTGGCGTGTACTATGTTGCTGGACCAGTTTTGTCATATGCAGAGCTGAAATGCTCATAGAGACCTTTTTCCAAATAATGACCATAAAATTCATGGCCCCTTTCATTACTCATTCCCATTCCCATTCACTACTTAACACAAAGCTTTCCCTGTGGAGTATATAGGCTGAAACCTGTGAATAAAGTGAATTTTATTTATAGTACATAAGCTGAAGTTGTTTGTTGCATCGTGTGGGCTTTTCTAAAGTTTGTAAATTTTTAGAATCTGTTTTGCTGAACAGAAGTTAATCATGTGTTCTGGTACTTTCTGCCGTGATCTCACATGGGCAGGGATGAGACAAATGCTCTTTAGATAGATGAAGAATTTGCAGCATCTGACTGTGTGGGAGACTACATGGTTTCTCTTGTTGACCCGTGTCATAAGTGTCTGAGCCACAGGCCCTCGTTCTCAGCCTTGAATGCCGAGAAGGGAAGGGCCTGAAGAATGCTGATTTGGCTAGATTTTCTCATTTTTTTCCGGTGTTCTCTTGCTCAGGTGCTGGTGAGTCGGGAAAGAGCACAATTGTCAAACAGATGAAGTAAGTGTTGTTTTTTTTTTCTCTGCAAGCCTTTTTATTTTAGCGATAACATCGGAAATTGACCGAGGCACAGTGTAATCCTGCTAATTTTGTCCCTTTTTGTTTGTTTTCCTCAGAATTATTCACGAAGCAGGCTATTCAGAGGAGGAGTGTAAGCAGTACAAAGCTGTGGTGTACAGTAACACCATCCAGTCCATCATCGCCATCATTAGGGCTATGGGCCGTCTGAAGATCGACTTCTCTGACCCTGCTCGTGCTGTAAGTGGTGCTTGTAGTACTGATGAAGGCAGAGGAACGTTATGTTTCACAGCCAATGTTTTCCAGTCATATTGTTCTCTCCAGTTGGACCTGATGAGTTGGATAGATTTGCTAACAAAACAGAACAAGTGCTTGATGGGAATAATGTCCTCACTGGAAAAAGTGGCCATCGTCAGCTTGGCTGATTGTGATGGTTGTTTTTGTGTGTCTGTATTGCAGGACGATGCGAGGCAGTTGTTTGTGCTGGCAGGCTCAGCTGAAGAGGGCTACATGACTGGAGAGCTGGCTGGAATCATCCAGCGCCTGTGGAAGGATGGAGGAGTGCAGGCCTGCTTCAGCCGCTCCAGGGAGTACCAGCTCAACGACTCTGCTTCATAGTGAGTGTCACTTTTGTTGTTGGATTTTTTGGCTGTCTGACTTGGTGCCGGGCGATATGGACTAAAAATATCTTTATTTTTAGCTGAATATCTATATACGATATATATCACAATTTCTTCATCGCATAAGGTAATAAGGTCACTTCTGAGTCAAAGATACATGTCCCAAATGTCACACAGACACTTTTATTACCATTCAGCCATCGATGTACATGAGAAAATGCTCAAAATAAACTTTTGGCATATAGTAAATAATAATGCTCCTCAAATAAAATAAATGTTATTTTCCTTCATAACCAGACTCACAGCTGTGGTGTTAACATGTAAACAGAACACATACAGAGCCAAAGTAACTGAAGGCTGACTAGTTCTTTAAAAAGTCCGTTTCCAGTGAAGCAAAAGCTCATCACAGGTCTGAGTTTTGTAACGTGGTTTGTTTCGGAGCTTGAGGAAAGCTTCACTGTCTGTGCTGCAGTTTGTAGTTTCACACACACACACTTACTGCTCTTTATGACGCTGCTGTAAACGGTGGAAAAGATTAGTGGTGCTTGAACCTTTTGACTTGAATACGTTACTCTGCTGCTCATCTGACACTCTGAATCCAAAACATCTCCTAATATTTAGCCATTGTTTTTCTTTTTACTTAACTGCTCTGTGATCGCTTCTCTCATGTCTCTCTGTCTCCATGACATCACTGCCTGCCTCACGTGTGAAGCGGTGGGGAGGGGGGAGTTTTTGCGAGGGAGAGAGGAGGGGCGGGGTGAAGTTGTGCAGCGGCAAAATGCGGGATCTGCAAGTGTAATTACAACACAACATAAACTATATTGATATAAACAATATTGTCTCATCTTATGTCTCGTATAAAAATGTCTATTTTTTTTTAAACTTGATATCGCCCAGTCCTAGTCTGACTTTTACTTTATTCTGGGACCCAAATTCCATACATAAGGGTGTCTGTAGATCAATTCAATGCAGATGTGTATTTCGAGTGTTTTAACACTTTTTGTAATGCAACATCATGAGTCACTTGCAAGGAAAAACTCCATAAGTGCAAGAGGAAGAAACCTTGAGCGGAACCAAGGCTCAAAATGGGGAACCCTTTTTCCTGGTTGACGATTGCACAAATGACATATACAACAATGGATAAAGAAGTAAAGTGAGACAAATTATTGGGTACTGATATTCTAATTATTCTGTAAGACACTGAATAAGACTGAGCTGGAGTGAGAATTAAGTTAATGACTCGCAAAAATGTCAAATTTTGTATACTGTAAGCTACTGGTGTTCTTTATGTGGGACTAAATAGCTTGAACAGGAAAAACTGCCACTGCCTAAATACATGTTTATATGGTACAAATCGGATTCCAAAAAAGTTGGGACACTAAACAAATTGTGAATAAAAACTGAATGCAATGATGTGGAGATGGCAAATATCAATATTTTAT
>BRDA01012337.1:83233-113049 GCA_036984385.1 Crenuchus spilurus | reverse complement strand
TGGTGGGGGGGGAGGGGGAGGGGGGATCAGAATAGGCTTTAGTGCAATTTAGCATTTATTGTTAATGTTAGAACAATCAAAATCAAACAAATAATAAATGAAACCAAAAAATACTGAGCCATTTTACTCATTACATTCTCAATCAATCAAGTGTTTAAGCACTAAAGCAGGTCAAACCCAGACTGAACAAGGATTAAACAACATTTAAACAACATTTAAACCATTTAAACAGTGCAAAATAAGGACTACTTCAGGACTGAACCTGGAGCACTGGACATCATCGTACATCCTGAGTAGCCTGGGTTACATGAGACTGTATCTATGAGGTTTCAGATTGGCAAATCTGTCAATGACACATTCAAGGTCAAGATTATTTAAGTTCTCCTTTTCAATTGATATTATGGCCACATTATTTAGTCTATCTTGTCCCATTGTTCTCCTTAGCCATGTGTGGAGACGACACAGGGCACTAAAGGAGCGCTCAGAGCTGCAGCTACTGACAGGAATGGTTAAAGCTACTCTAAATATCGTCTTCAGAGTTGCATATTGCATATTTAGGAAAACCATGTTTATTTTGTTGGCATGATTTATTTTTGGGGAAACATAGTAACCACACAAATTTACATAAGATTAAAATAAAACTTGAGAAAGGACTGTCTTGACTAACATTGTCTTTCTCACCTTGATCTTCTTCCATCTCTGTGCTTTTCTCATTCTGCTCACTCTCTCTGTTCCTGTCTCTTCCACTTTGTGCTTCAAACCAATAATGAATATGAATTATTATTGTAATGAAATTCTACTTGCTTCACATAGCTACTACAAATTAAATAAACTATATATAAAGCAGAATAAATACAGGAACATTTATTTACCAGAGTTTTTTCTTTGAAAGAAAACCCTAATGTCCATTCTTGTCTTCACATCAGTAGATTCAGTACAAGGAACTAAAACATATTTAGAAACTTAATTAAGCTAGCATGTAGCAACAAACCATATATTGAAATTTGAAATCTTCAATACAATGACAATAAAGCATCTTTATCTTTAAAATTTCAACAACATCCTAACTCACATGTGTGTCTAAAAACACAGGCTGCAAAACAGCATTGTTCTGACTTTATTTTGGCTGTTGTGAATGATTAGCCCCGACAGAGCTAGCAGAGATATGAAGAGCAATTATGCGCCAGCCGCCATGTAAACAGCGTGACAGTCTCAGGACAAACCTTGGGATTTATTGTGATATTCGTGTAATACCCACTCACAGCACAAGTAGTTAGCTTTGCTACTCGTTGCTTGACCCGTCCTCCTCCCGCAGGCTTAAGTGCTCTCGTGACACAGCGTCTGGAGCGGGGTCTCGCGAGCACCGCCGTGCACGTGCACAAACACAAACAGACACGGCCCAAACTCCTCTGAATTGTACTGTACCATAAATAACAGGTAGGTTAGGACCATGCGCTGTGTGTTTCGAGTATTGTGTGCGTAGTTGTTATGTTTTATATAGTTTGTCAACTAAAACATCTAATTATGAAAAAAAAAATCACCCCCAAAAAGATCCGGGGCTTTTGAAAAATCTACCCGGGCTTAAGCCCCTAAAGCCACCCCCAAGCTCCGCCCCTGGCTCAAAGGTTTCACACTCTTCATAAGTGAAAGTGAAAGTGACACACTGACAAATCTGCTTGCACACATAGGAATTTGACATTTATTCCACCCATGCAGTGACACACTCACACACTAGTGAACACATACACTAGTGGGCAGTAAGCACATGGCCAGAGCAGTGGGCACACTTATCCATAGTGTCTAGGGAGCAGTTGGGGTTTAGCTGACTTGCTCAAGGGCACTTCAGTCGGTAACTTCATTTCACTGTAAGAAGAGTGGACTTGTTTAGAAAGCCATAAACTGCTTCTAGCATTGCTGTTGAATATAACTCTGGTACATTTCTCTAAACTGGTGCAGTGTTATTGAAATGTTCAAAATTATACAGACATATCAGAATATTATTTCCAACTACCTAATAGTGGGAATAACCACCCTTGGCTTGGAGTGTTTTCTCAATTGTGATCCCTGATACTTTCCTTGTTGCTCCTGTGTTCATTATAGAGGTTAACTGGTCCACTGTGGGTATCAATTGTTCTGTACCACTTGCTGGAGTTGCTGTTCCCCTCTGGCATCAATGTGGCACCACTGTTATTCCATTGGGAGGTACTCAGTGTATGAAGTGCTCTATAAAATCCCCAAAAGTTAGTGGTTTCCAAGATGTCACCACCTTCACCTGGTACCCTATTATCATGTCCTTTTAGACACCAGTCAGATCGCATCCTTTGCCCACGGTGATCATTCTGTATTCTGCTACAACTGACTGGTGTGCTCACTTATTTATACATTAAGTAAATCTGTCACATGTCATCAGTGACATCCCGGCCAAGATCATTCCAAACCAGGAGTGGACATAATATTCTGATAAGAATGTACTTCTCAGCAAGCAAATTATGTTGATATTTTTGGGGAGAAAATGTTGCAATTTCCCTTTAAAACCAAACAGATTAATAGTTCCTTACTCCGTTTTTTTTTTATTCTGAAATTCTTTTGTCTTCCACATTCTTTATTACTCAAACATTTTTCATTAGTGGAGGAGATTAGGATTCCTGTCCAGCCATGTTCACTTCATTCTTCTCCTCTAACTCTATCATCTCACTCTCTCACACACTTTCTCCCTAACAGCTGACACATTCAGCAGCACAGCTGTGGTATTTAGAAGTAATTCACCTACATGACCTTTAGAGCAGCTCAAGCTCTTCAAGTTTAGCTGACTCTCCTCTTTTTCTGAGCTCAGGTATTGTAATGAGCCACTAGTTGGCCTGACAGTATCATTATAGTGAGATTAATTGTGCTCAGTTTAACAGACCTCTGCTTTATATAATAGGGGAGGATTATTTACATTCATACAAGGTCAGGTTCAAGTTCCAGCCCAGCATGATAAATTAATGAGGAAAAAAATATGTGACAATGTCCTCGTTTCAAATAAATAAATAAGGGCCCATATGTTATATTTTTCCCCAGAAATCATTTTATAGTATTTGTTTATGAGCCTCTCTTTATGCATTCAATTTATTCAAAGATTACTCAAAATAATCCAACAGTCTAGCCTGAAACACTACTTATAACTTAAATGGGAATGGGCGGAGCTAAACAGCTGTAGACTGAATACATGGCTCTCTGTAAATGGGTTGGTTTTCACAAAAATAATGAATTCACAATATGCTATTTTTCAAGTTAGTTACCAGTACTGACTTCACTGGAAAGTAATTGTGCCTGATTCTCCAATATCTTAATATCTTCTTACGTTTTTTTAAAAATATGATTGTCCTTTAAATCCTATAATGTTACACAACCAAATAACTAAAGAAAACTCATTAGCCAATTGTTTTTGCACAAACATGTCAGCACTCAGGTTTGCTGTTGAGTGGGTGCAGATTCTACTCTTACTGAAAAACAAATAAGAAAACAGTGGTGAATGTCAGAATTTTCATGAAAATTGCATAACTAGGTTTTAAGAAGACATTTCTTCTTAAGAATGGTGGGTGAATGAAACCATTAAACTAAACTAACAGTGGTTCTACACTGCAGTGCATATTTTTTATTGTCAGGACCATGATATATGTCCTTTAGTGTCTGAACTTTATTTCTACCATAAAGACTCAGGAACAGGAGTGAGAGAATAACTGCATTTTAATTCACATAATTATAACAGAACAATGAATCGTAATGTACAGCTTTATAGGAAGAGTTAGAATATGGGTGTTAGCACCCCTGAGCAAGCCAGAGGCAACTGTGGCAAGAAAAATCTCCATATGAGTAGGAGGAAGAAACCTTGAGAGGAACCAAGGCTCAATAAGGGGAACCTATCCTGCTCCGGCTGACACTGGATAAGAGGGATATTATTAGGAGATTAAATTATGTATCATTGATGTAGGCCCTGTCCGAGGCCCAGGTCTTTCACCATTCACAGTCTAGAAGATCATGGCAGATAGCATGATGGCAGGGGCGGAGCCACATCCCTGGGCAACAGGACTGGGACCAACTTGGTGATGGCAGGAAGGAGAGCAACCTTGATGCATCAGCACCTGGTAATCAACAGAGGCAAGAAGCTTCCTTTTAAAGGCACAGTATGAAGTTTCCAGCGACATCTAGTGTTTTAATTTCCATATTGCAACCAACTGAAGACTCTTTCCACAGTCCCTCCCTTCCAAACACGAAGGAGTCTCTACGGTGGCCGTAAGATCTCATATATCTTTGATACTCCCGAACGCGATGTGTAATAGCAGCTTTAGAGCTAGTGATATGTCAAGTGGTAAGATTAATTTTAATGATAAATTTATGAAATGTAATATGTAAAATGATCATAGTTACAATGCAGACGAAACAGATTTTCTGCACTTCAGTAGTACTATTGTAAACGTTAGCTGTTTTCTGTACAAACAAAGTAATAAAGTAAATGCATCAAACTGCTTCACTGTAGACAGATAATGCAGGCAGGATACACATTTCAGGCACTTCAGCCGATAAGAGTTGCTCATATTAGCTAAGCAAACTAGCGCGCAGCTACGAATCTCCCGTTCCACCTTAAATGTTGCAGAAGTGTTCAGCTGCGATGCGCTACAATGTCCTGCAGCACCATTTAAGGTGGAATGGGGGAAAAACACTGCGCACACGAATATGAAGCTAAGTTTAATCATGTTTTCTTTTCTTTGACGATTGAAGTTGTTTTCTCTTCTTGACAAGCATAAGAATGTTCTGCCATCTTAACAAATAAACTAAAAAACCTTTATTCTTGCTTCTCCTCCGTGTTTTTCTTCTTATTGAGGTACAGGTAGTGCCCGGGTTACGTTGATCCGTTCCTATGTTCGCGTCGTAAGCCGAATTTCGTGTAAGTCGGAACATACGTAAATACTGTACATAAATAACATACTGTAAGCACTTATCCTATCATAACACCTATCATAACACAGTAATTATCAAAAAACACATATAAAATACGTTTAATAATGAAAGGAAACAGCCGCTTATCCATGTATTCTTCAGACCGCCGCACACACCAAACAAAAAAAGGCTTTATACAGTAAATGGGAGATGTGTCGTATCCACAAAACATCGTAACTCGGGGACCACGTAACCCGGGGACTACCTGTATATGTTTATTTCTTCTTCTTCTCCTGTTTTATGTCAGCCAGCGGTAAAAACAAAGCTACAGCGCCATCGAATTTGAGTGGCCAATTCGTCATTACAACACAAATGCTTTTTGCTAGCCTCGTTTGTCCTTTTAGAACTACTGTAGAAACATGGCGATGCAACATGGCGGCCTCAGTTGGTATTCGACCGCGACCAATGTAGATATAAACAGCTTATTCTAAGGTAAAATAATCAAACACCTTCTTAGTTTATAATGATTAGATGTGCTTTTAATCATTTTTATTAGTGATTATATTAAATTCTGGTAAAAGATAACCCGAAATATTACATAATGTGCCTTTAATATCAGGTAGTAGCTTGTGATTAGCCAGGAAACTATAAGAATGAGCTTAGAAATGCAATTAAGTCTTAATTGCAGAACTTACACTAAAGCTTCCATTGGCAAATGCTTAGCACTGGCCAGATAAGCTGTTTCTGTGGCAAGGCGGAGATCATTCCTGGGTGATCAGTTCCCCCAATAACATAAGAGAAAATATTCTGCTGGAAAGTGGAAGCATTGATAGACAGCTGGCCAATCTTTAGCCATGGCCACCCCTGATCATTAGTCTATAACTCTGATGTAAGCACCCGTGACTTGTGTGGAACCACGTTTTGTCATTTAGCTTCACTTTGGAACAAATAGAGATATTACCCAGAGAGCACAGGGGTGTTGTCTCGCTTCAAGAGCTTGTGAATAAAAATTAGTTGCAAGTTGATGACAGCTCCAGCTATTCTTCCTCATCTCACTGCAGCTTTGTAATGTTGATTCACCCTTGTTTGAGAATCAGACGGCTGTTTGAGGAAGATGAAAGCCGACACATTTCTCCGTTAACCTTGTCTCTGCAAATGCAGCAGGACTGAATGAGAAGATCCAGTCGTGTTCTCTCAATCAAAGCTGGGACATCTAATCTAAATGCCATCAGCTTTGGTATTATGAATCTGTCTGCTCCACTGAGGTCTTACTAAAACACTGTCAATTCCATTGATGTATAAAGTTATATGGCCTTCACTTATCTCAGCTTAACGCTTTAAGCCTCAACTTCTAATGAAACCAATGTGAATAGATGACATGCAGGTTTGCTTGTTGTTGATTGGGTTTGTTGACAGTGTTGTGATTGTTACTGAAAAATGAATCTATTATAAAATATTAAGCACTCTTAATTGTAACACTCGTTACTTCTTGGAAAAAGTAATCTCATTACTCACCCATACAAATCTGTTTAGGTAAGTGATGAGTAATTGGATAACTTAACTCTTAACTAATCTGATTACTTATTACTTACCCATACCAATCTGAGAAATCTCAGTATCTATTCTTCAGAAAATTAATTCTTATTGTCATAATCAGAATATTATGACCATCTACGTAATAATGGATAATGATTGCTTTGTACCACTCACCTCCTCTGATTCCTCTGTGGCATCACTGACCCAAGAAGCATCACTGTTGCCAGTGGGAGGCACTCAATCAACTTTATGTAATATTTTGATATGACATGTATATTGAGAAAGACATTATCCCTGTCTTTTTGTCCAATGTGATTTGAAAAATACTTTTTTAAAATAAAGCGTAATGCTTACAGAGCTGTTTCTGTTTAGATGAACTGCTCATATTCACAATTCAAATCACAGGAAAAGCTCACGACAGTACTTTAATGCATGACTTTCTAATAGCAATGTAAATTACAAAAAAAGGCCAAATAAGCAAAAAGACAGAATACTTTATACTGAACAATGGCATTTTTAATGATACCGGTTCCCGGCTTTGCTGCAGTAAATTTAAGTTTAATATTTTGTTTAATGTCGTCTTATGCAACTAGCCAGCTATCATACATTTTTAGACATCAGTCAAATCACATCATTTGCTCATGACAACTGTTTTGTGCTCTGCTACAATGGACTGGTGTGCTCATGTATTTATACATACAGCAAACTCTGTCATCTGTGACTTCCTGGGTCGAGTTTATTCCAAAGCAGGGGTGGTCATAATATTCTGTACAAAGAAAAAAAAAATTTCCAAAATGATCAATTTTCAAGAGGAGGCAAAAACATTCTTGCTTTGAATGTAAATGTATATAAAGTTATTTTATTCAAAGTAGCTTTTTTTGGTGTTTCCACTGGTCCAGTCATCATGAAGTTCTCATACAGTGTAAAGGACTTCTGTGAGCTCATTTTTTGAAGAAAACAAAAAAAATTGAGATACCAGTTTTTCTTTGAAGTAAACTAATTTCTGTTCTCCCTCCACAGACTCTTATGGCTTATTTTATTGCTTTGAAATATTGCACACACATTTTGAGAACCTGGATTAATCATGTTATTTTTAAATTATTGTGAATGGTATACATGTAAAAAGGACAGAGAAGTACTACAATCTAGATAAATAAATAAATAAATAAATAAATAAATAAAACAAGATTTCTGAGATAATTTCTATACACACTGTATAAATGATATTCCCATGAAAAAAAGCTAATCAAACAAATGAATCATTGTGAATCAGTGTTTTAAAGACAAAAAAAGAATTATGTGATTACTGTATGTATCCAAAGTTTACATATACAGAACAATTATATATGTGACCCCGTCTGAAAAAACCCGGCCAAAGTCGCTGGGGAACTTATTGAGATATCGTGTCGTTCAGCCTGTCACTCACATTAGCCACAAAAAAATATCTGCTTGATTTTATTGCTGTAAATGAAAGATAATAGTCTCAAATATCTATCGTAGTACATGTTTGTATCAAAAACAAAACTTAAACTCACTAAAAAGTTGTTTTTGTGCAGCAAGCTATTCACCAAATTTGCAGATTTTACCTGAAAAACTGGTTTCTGTGACTCCTCAAATCACGATGTAGAAGTACTTCTACCGTGGAGATACACAAGCTTGTTGGGTGTCATACTTCTCTGTACTGAAGAAATGTGTTTGGGCTCATGTATCCATCCACCAAACATAAACAGGTCAGGTGTTTTCAACTGTGCCAATGTAAACAGTAGGACTGTAGCCGGGCTCATCTTTCAGTCTTAATTTCTGGTAGATTTGGATATGTTTGGATCAAAAAAAGTTTTTAATTATAATAATTTAGTTAATTATTTCTGATGTATTAATGACTTGTGACACAAATGTTATTTACATTGTATTATGTTGTATTTGGTAACACTTTATAATAATTGTAATTAATAAGCAGGGGGGCACGGTGGCTTAGTGGTTAGCACGTTCGCCTCTCAGCGCTGGGGTCTTGGGTTCGATTCCCCATCTGAGCGGAGTTTCCATGTTCTCCGCTCAGATGGGGAATCGAACCCAAGACCCCAGCGCTGAGAGGCGAACGTGTTAACCACTAAGCCACCGTGCCCCCCTGCTTATTAATTACAATTATTATAAAGTGTTACCAAATACAACATAATACAATGTAAATAACATTTGTGTAAAACATGGAGGTCAGGTGAATTGGGTACTCTAAAAATTGTCCGTAGGTGTGTCTGTGTGTGTCACCCAGCGATGGACTGGCGCCCTTTCCTGGGCTTAGTTGAATAGTGTAATGCCCTGCCCTGCGCCCAGTGAGGGGGTGGGGGACTAACCGCGACCCTAATAAGGATTAAGCGGGTGTGATAATGAATGAATGAATGAATAATTAATAAGCCATTAAATAATGATTAATAACTGTGAACAAATCATTAGTTCATGAGAATTTGAACATCAACTAATGTTTATAAATGATAGTTCATGTAGTTACTAATGATTGTATTCATTTTTGCAAATGTTAACAAATCATTAGTAAATCATTTGTTAATGAAATTCTCATGAACTAATGATTTGTTCACAGTTAATAATCATTAGTTAATGATGTATTAATTAAAGTTATTTATATAGTGTTACCCAGTTTCTAAAGCCCAGTGACTTTTATTAAGCTCCAGTGGTTGCTTATTAAAATGCTTTAATACCATGGCTTCAGTGACTTAGGTCTACCTTCGTAATATTAATGATAATAACATAATATAAAAAAAAATGTAAATAACGTGGCACAAAATGTAATAAATCAGGCTGTCTTTCTTACAATGAAAATGTAAAATCTGCTTTATCATCATGCATATTTTCTACTAATGATTACTAATTCAGTATAAATCAGGTTTGACTGAGTAATCCCGACAACCTTTCTTTTTGTTTCATCAGTAGAAAGACTGTTTCCACCCATACAAACTGATGCAGACGCTGGCCTAATGTGAACTAATAAGGGCGGATATGCCACGACTGCACCCAGCAGAGTCCTGTCACATTTCTTTTTGTACATAGTGTTGAAAAGGCTCTCCAAGACTCTGGATTGCATTATGTAAGGTACAATGGATGCTTATGTAATACCGCCCATGTTCAATCCCTCATCATCCTTTGCACATGGAAATAACAGAATAACAAAAAAAATAACAAAACATATGGTGTTTCACAAGGCTGTCCAAGGCTTCCGATATCCATTTCACTCACATAACAAAAAGCAAGAGAGGCTTATCCTGCCTCTCCAGCTGCTGTAAATCATACACATCAGCATGACTGTCTGATCTGTCACACAGCATGTAAACATCAGAGGCTGTGTGAGTCAGATGGGTTAAGAATGGAATAGAAAGTCATTTCTCTGGGGAGAATATAGGCTCCATCTTTATTAATGCCTTCTTGCTATGAATACTGGATCACTACTCATCTCACAGTGTCACCTAGTGGTCAGCATGTTTATTCCTTCAGTCTGATGGTGCTTCCCCAATATTACAATTGACATTTAATAGATATTGTAGATTACATATCATCTCTAATACGTTTCAAAGCTATTACTCTCAGGCTAAGAGTCAAGTCAAGTCAAATTTATTTATATAGTGTTTTTTATTTTTTATAACTGATGTTGTCACAAAGCAGCTTTACAGAGTTCCAGTAATAACAACAACAAAACCTCCAGTGAGCAAGCCAACAGTGACAGTAATCAGGGGGGTATTCCACAAAGCAGGATTTCCAAGTTAGCCAGGTAACTCAAGCCTGAAGTCGAACCTGTCCAATGAGAAAAGAGCAGCAGGACGTCCCTATTGGTCAGTCCTCAAATTATGGCTTAAACTATCTGGCTAACTTGGAAATCCTGCTTTGTGGAATACCCCCCAGGAAAAAGCCCCTCAGAGCTGGAGGAAGAAACCTTGGGAGGAACCAGGTTCACATGGGGGGACCCATCCTCCTCTGGTCAACTGTCAATAAGTCATCATTTGATAGTCATCATACCATCTCATAAGACTTTTGTTGTGTTCAGGTTTACTGATATAGTGATAGCAAGAATAATAAAAGTAATAATAATAATAATAATATCTGGCTAACTCATAAGACTTTTGTTGTGTTCAGGTTTACTGTTATAGTGATAATAGTGATAGCAAGAATAATAAAAGTAATAATAATAATAATAATAATAATAATAATAGTGTTAATTAAAAAAATTATATTAGTGGTGACAATAATATTGATAATAATAATATTGATAATAATATTAATGATAATAATAATAGTGATAAAAATTATGATGATGATGATAATAATAATAATAATAATAATAATAATAATAATAATAGTGATATGAATTACAATAATAATATTAATAGTGATAAAAATTATAATAATAGTAATAATAGTAATAGTGATAATAATAGTGATAAAAGAAATTAGGGTATATATATATAAATGTCAATGTGGTCAGTAATGGACGGCAGGCAGCTAATTTGTGGCATGTTGTAGTGTTTGTTTGGTGAGATGTGAATTGGTTACATTCATACAAAAATAAAAATGATACTTTTCTTGAACATAGTGACATTAATAAAATTCTACTCTGCCTCTGTTCCACCTTCAGCACATATGGTGCCGTTTTACAGCAATGCATACTAGTACATCTCCAAAAATTATAATACTGTGAAAAAGTTCATTTGTGTACTCTAAATAAAATATTCGACTAATCTGAGATCCAGTCATACTGATCAACAAATAAACAAAAAACAAATAAGGCTTGAAATGTCACTTAATGTGTAATGAATATAAAATTATATAACTGGGTTTTTTAATGAAATTGTGAGCACAATTGAACCTTTTCCACTACATTATAATTTTTGTCATGGCGCTTTACATTATTGTGCCAAAGTCAAAGAAAATTGTATGTAAAGCTCAGTAAGTCTTTTCCCTGGAGGAAGACCAATATTTATAATTAGCCTCCAGTAGCTGCTTGAGCTAATCGATATGTCATTGTATGAAATCACATGAGCAGCTGGTTACATTTAACAAATCCATTAAATGACTGGACCAAGAAATTATAAACCTAAACCTGTATTCTATTCAGCATATCAGTTGTTTCACACAAAAATGTACATATTTTTCTTTTTATCCCATTTTGATTCTTAGTTTAGAATTAGAGCTATTAGAACAACCACTACAATTCAATAGTCACTTAAAATTAGTAGCCCAGTTGTTGTTACCAAAATACTTGACCAGAACAACATACATGAGTCACACCACATCCAGATTTTAATGAAGGTCTCACAGACATGTTAATATGTTAACATTTAATATGATGCTGATAGATCAGCTCATAAAAGACAATGACAAGGCTTAAAAAGTATTTATATTTTAAGCTGCTCTGTAACAAAAAAGCATATATTGTACGTTTAAAATTCACTTGTTTTACAGATGATTCAGAGATTGTTTTGCTTGGCTTCAGCTCATGGCACACCATGTAAGCACTGGATTTAATTTTGTCAACCCTTTACTGCATTATAATATGGCAACAATGACTTATAGATACTAGTCTCCCATAAATACAGTGTAAAGTCTATTGTTTATAGAGTTATTTATATATTTATATATATATATATATATATATATATATATATATATATATATATAATTGTCAAATGTATCTGTTTCCATATGGCAACAGCAATGGAACTGCAATTTGTAATACATACAGTGGGTGTATATGAATATGCTATCTTTAATCACAGTGGGCACTGCAGTATTTACATGTGTCTACAGTCCAAGTAATATTACTAGTTTTATGACAAGTTTAATCTCTTCTTAAAGATGTGCTCATTTTCAGCAGCTATGGACATGTTTTAATGCCTGGATTAAAACATGGCTGTGTTCTACCACAGAGTAGTAGTTTACTCACACTGTGCATAGCAGATTGTAGTTCCATTGTCTCATGCTGCTGCCATATGGCAACAAAATGCTAAGCAGCAATAAATAGATTATTTTTTCATGTGTATTTCAGAGTCCATGAACAAAAGAGTTAAAGGTTCTATTTTAATACACTCCAGATGTCCTGTAGCCACACTGCACTCCTCCTCCTCTTCATCACTATCACTGCACTCCTCCTCTTCATCACTAACACTGCACTCCTCCTCCTCTTCATCACTACCACTGCACTCCTCCTCTTCTTCATCACTAATACTGCATTCCACATCTTCATCACTAGCAGTGTACTCTACCTTCTCTTCATCACTAACACTGCACTCCTCCTCTTCATCACTAACACTGCACTCCAAATCTTCTTCACTAACACTGCATTCCTCCTCCTTTTCATCACTAATACTGCACTCCACATCTTCATCACTAGCAGTGTACTCCTCCTTCTCTTCATCACTAACACTGCACTCCTCCTCCTCTTCATCACTAACACTGCACTTCTCCTCCTTATCTTCTTCACTATCACTGCACTCCTTGTCATCACTAACACTTCACTGCTCATATTCATCACTGACACTGCACTTCTCACCATCATCACTAATACTGCACTCCACATCTTCATCACTAAAACTGCACTCCTCGTCTTCATAACTAACACTGCAGTCAAAATCTTCATCACTAGCAGTGTACTCCTCATCTTCGTAACTAACACTGCACCCTTCATCCTCATCACTAACACTGCACTCCTCCTCATCTTCCTCATTAACACTGTACTGCTTCTCCTCATCTTAATTATTAACTCTGTACTGCTCATCTTCATCACTAACACTGCACTCCTCCTCATCATCTTCATCACTAACATTGCACTCCTCCTCATCATTGTCATCATTAACATGGCACTCCTCCTCCTCATCACTAATACTGATCTCCCAATCTTCATCACTAACACTGCACTCCTCATCTTCCTCAATAACACTGCACTCCTCCTCCTCATCTTAATTACTAACACTGTACTCCTCATCTTCATCATTAACACTGCACTCCTCATCATCATCTTCATCATTAGCACTGCACTCCTCTTAATCTCTAACACTGAACTGTTCATCTTCCTCTTCATCACTAATACTGCACTCATCTTCATCATTGACATGGCACTTCTCATCTTCATCATTAACACTGCACTCATCATCATCTTCATCATTAGCACTGCACTCCTCTTCATCACTAACACTGAACTCCTCATCTTCCTCTTCATCACTAATACTGCACTCATCTTCATCATTGACATGGCACTTCTCATCTTCATCATTAACACTCCACTCCTTATCCTCATCATTAACATGGCACTCCTCAACATCCTCATCATTAACACTGCATTCCTCTTCATTACTAAGACTGAACTGCTCATCTTCATCATTGACATGGCACTTCTCATCTTCATCATTAACACTGCATTCCTCTTCATTACTAAGACTGAACTGCTCATCTTCATCATTAACACTGCACTCCTCCTCACTTAGGAACAGTAATTGAGTGAAAGTAGAAGTCTGACCAGATTACGTGTTAAATATACAAATCAGCTGGTAGATTTTGTTCAGATCAGCTGGTGCCGTATCTCAGGTCCAAATGAATAATAACATGAACAGTATGAGTTAATACAACTCACACATGCTCATCTGACATCCTTCAATTTCATCTTATAGGCCCATTTTGTTTTTGTGTTCTTCCTCAGAGAAAGACTCAGCTGAGTCTTTGTTAGTTCACACTTTGGCCACTAGATGGAGAGATTGTCTTGCTTTCTGACTGCACTGAATGAAAATGCTCTGTGACTACAAACTTCAGAGTCTTTGTTTGCTATAATCTATTGCCCTGACCAACTGGACTCACTGACCACATGTATGGAAGAGTGTTGATCTGTGAAGATGCGTGTGGTGTTAAAACGGTTAACAAAATATGCATTTTATTTTTGCATTTGTAGTTAATGTTCTGATTTTACCATCAAGTGCCATCTCATTGTATGTTTAAAGTGCACATAAAGACTGTGGGTTCTTTAAAAAAACATTGTTTTTATTATTGTCCTCCAAGCTTACCCCAAAAAAATGTTTTTTCTTCCAGAGGATATTAAATGGTTAAGAAAAATGTAACCTGTAGACTGGAGCATCTCAATATGACCAAGTACAGGAGAGGTGGATAGAACTTATTCAGATTTGTACATAAGGGGTTATTGATATATAATACTTAATACTCTTCAGACATCACCATATACACACCACTCTCGCTCTCTTGGCCTATTTTTATGGCCTGTGGCTAAGAAATAATGAGTAGCCTATGGCTCAGTTTGATGATGCATGTATAACTAGATGACTATATGAGTCTGTATATGAAATGTGTGAAAAGTGGTATTGATCTTTTGGCTTCATGCACTGTTTACTTATATATCTTCTCTCATATCTGTGTATACAATTACAGCAGTGTGATACAGTACTGTGTGCAGTAGGCCATGATCTCTGTATCTAGTTTCAATTAGATTTTGTTATTTAGCTGTGTAATCCTGTTATTTTTAGGTATTCATATGTATTTGGCACGTTCTCACCAGAGGATATGAATTTACACTGTACATCCCTTTAACTCCCCAGTTCCCTACTCCAGACCAAAATAGAACAGCCTGAAAATGAAATTACTCTCTGTCTGCCCGGGTCAAATCCTGTAATGCTTTCAGATTACGAGTATTACCCAAGTATCTTCTGGCATATATGTCCTGTGATTTGGCAGCTTAATCAGAGTTCCAGGTCACCAGCTTGCAGGGATGGAGGATTTTCTACAATTAAACATCATAATAAAGACTGAAATGTCACTCAGTGGGCAACATGAAAGCAAAAAAAAAAATCGTTCCTGCTATGCTTTGAAATCTTTCAGCTCCTAAATCAAAACACCCTTTATCTGTCATTGACCTCTCATTTTATTTATCGTTTTCAAGAAAATGGCACCATGTGCAAGGTGCCCTTCTCACTTTCATCTCCCATCTGGGATTCTTAGAAGAATATCAGCTTTAAGGTCAGAAGATGTTTTTATGTATTGCTTGTGTTAATTGCTGTCGGTGACTGGTAAGGACGGGCAAATCAATACTAAAGTATCAGTACTTCTGATTCTGACATTTCTGTGTGAGAATCGATCGTTAGGTGGAAGAGCAAATATGGATGTCAAGTGTTTTCACACGTTAAAAGAAATCTAGCCAGTGAAATAATCTTAAATCTACTCAAAATATCTCTAATTTCACAAACAGGTAGATATCTTGCATAGAATCTTCTAAAGTTTACAAGAATGTATATATATAAATTCATATATATATAAAACAGTTCATGAACATGCCAAAGGCCAGAGTGTGAAGGAAGTAGCTGAATTTGAAGGTGTATTGAAGTATACAGTCATACACGTCTACCTCAGTCTACAGGACTTTCTCCTCAGAATTGTATCAGACAACAAACATTGCAACACATATATTCATGATATTCAGTTCTCTGTGGAGTGTTCTTTCAGAAATTGGTTGTTAACAGCCTGTGTTTACTTCTAAAAACAATTTTTGCCTGAAAGTGAAGTAATTTTCATTCTAATGAAAGCATTAAACTCATTTAAGTTCCATCCATTGCTGACACAGATGCACACCCACAGCTTGTCTAGTCCTTGTAGAGAAGTACTGCCAATAGAATAGGACTCTCTGGAGCAGATAAACATGAACCTATTGTCACCATGCCTAATGCCAGGTGTGGGCAAGAGGGGTATAAACTCTGCAGCATTGAGCTATGGAGCAGTGATTTTGTGATGAGTTGGGGATGAGGTGGGGTGGTGATCATCCAACATCCTGACCTTGTTTGTGGCTGAATGCAATCAAATCCTCACAGCAATGCTTCAAAATGTAGTAGAAAGTCTTCAATGTACAATAGAGACAGTTACTCCAACAAAAGGGAGATAAACAAAAGGATGGCTAATTTAGACATTTGCCTAAATACTAGAGAAATACAAATAACGAGTAAGTAAACACATTGTTTTTCCCTCATTGATTAGTGTTCGTATTCAAATGAAGCCATAATTATTGGCTTGGAACTCATAGGATCTTAGTTAGAGTTAAGCATGTGTCTGTGGAGTCCAGGAGCAACCAAGTCAAAGTGGTGTGACAGTCATTTCCCATAACTGATAACTGAACTAATTTTGTTTTGTAGTCAAAAAGGAAGTATAATAAAGTAGCATAACAGTGTGTTCATTATAGCAGGCCTTCCCAAAATGATCCAAATGATACACCGAGCTTATCTGAAGTGTTTAAAGATAAAACCCAATCCACCCAAGTGCCTGCTCCATTCAGTTTAAAGGGAATTATTCATTGACACATTTGGAGAAACAAGTGCAGGCAGCCACATTAATAACAATGCATTATGCATGTGGGGAGGTGGTGTTGGTGGTGGGGGGCTGTATCAGATGCAATCTCAGCATTCAGGCTGAGCATAAAGGCACTTGGGAGGCTGGAGGTAAGTAACTCTGTACGTCATGGTGGGTGTTTTTCATTTTCTCGGAGGAAAGCTTTGCATTTTAATGCCCTTTATTCTTCACTTTGATCAAGTTAGACAATGCAGCAACAGCTTGACAGACGTATGGGGTGGCTCTTCAGGCCTGGATTTGTGACAAACCTCACGTACCCTGTGGTGAAGTAGTGACTGTCAATGGAATAGCATCAGATTGCATCTAGTACAATATCTAAAAATAACCCACTGCATATGCTCTTATCTGTCTGCTCCCCATAGTGATCCTATTGATCCGACATGAGTCCTGCCCTGCCCTGCCCTACTCCTTTCAGGCCTTTTAGAGACCAGCAACCCAGATCCGGATCAAAACATTTATCTCTTAGAGATCTTTTCATACATATCATCAGGATCCCTTTTATATTTCTGCTCATATGAGCTGTAGCTCAGTGCCATTATCTGTATACAGTGCTGCATCAAACCATTAGACTAATATACATGAAGGAATGTAGGAACCTAAATCTGTGTGTTTCATTGCATTGAGAGGATTTTTTTGGAATATATGGTAAACTTATATATGGAAATATAAGTTCATTGTTGTTTATATTTTTAAAAACGTATAAAACCTCATATTTTACATTTATTACACATAACGTGGCATAACATTACTTTTCAAACATCATTAAAACAAATAAAGCTTTAAATATGTCACATTACATGTAATGTATCTAAAATATATGACGTTTACATTTTTTAATTAAATTCTGAACACAGATGAAATTTTTGTGATCTATTTTTTGTAATAAGTTTAGAACTCTAAACATCTTTTTCATTATCAAATATATGTAATATAAGTATATGTAAATTAGTCTCACTCTGCAGTTTAAGTCAAAGGATTAACATGTTCTTAAAGTTGGGTTTACACTCTGTGATGATTGGCCTGATTTTACTGTTGTAGGTCAAATCTCACATCACATGTGAATATCTTTGGTCATGAGTTAAATGGTCATGTGACATATTCCATGGACACTGACCTAGTCCTTAATCAAAGGAGGGCAACTTTTTCCAAAAGTGACTATTCATACATGACTTGTCTACAAACCATGAAAAGGACATCATTGGATTAAGCCAACTTCATTTAACAACTA
Organism: Crenuchus spilurus; assembly: GCA_036984385.1. NCBI lineage: Eukaryota > Metazoa > Chordata > Actinopteri > Characiformes > Crenuchidae > Crenuchus > Crenuchus spilurus. Next base: position 94,973 of record BRDA01012337.1, on the reverse strand, counting down.
CAGATATACACAGTTAGATTAGAATATTATGACCAACCACTGCTGGTTTGGAATGAACTTGGTCTGGGAAATTATAGGTGCCATGTGACAGGGTTTACTGCACATATAAATAAGTGAGCACACCAGTCAGTTGTAGCAGAGTGTAAAACAATCATCATGGGCAAAGTGTTATGATTTGACTTTGTTGGATGTTCTACAGCTGCTGTAGTGAAGGTGTATTAAGAATGAACTTTTTGTACATTGGGTGCCTATGAAGTGGTTAGTCAACAAGTTACACCAGCATAAGAGCGCCACAAGATATCATATTTTACTCATTTGAAGTTGCAAATAAATGTCAGGAAAGTTTGACTAGAACAGCTGAACTTTATTTGAGGTTAATTAGAGTCTGTAATTGATGGCAGCTGTTTACTGATTACTATTTAACATGAGTATGAATGTGATTCGTTCATTATGAACACAGTCACATCCCCAATTATAAGAGGGTTTGCATGTTTATTCAAACACATAATTTTTTTACTTGTACTTTTCTCCTCTAAACTACTTCATGTTATTTTTCACATTAAATGTGAAAATGTTGTGCACTTATTTATATTGGTATATATATATATATATATATATATATATATATATATACAGTATATATATATATAAATCTCAAAGACATTTTAAATGCATTTTAACAGGGGAGTGTATACATTTTATATTTACTGTATAATCAAACCGTTTGTTTTTCATATGTGTGGTTTGTATATTACGATGTCATACCAAAGTTTGAACAATCCTGATTTAATTACGTTTTATTGGTTTTAAAGTTTTTTTTTAAGTTTTATAAAAGATGTTTTATGCACAATTACACTTTGTAAATGTGTACATTTTGTACACATGTACTGAAATTAACACAAATGTAAAGATATGTCCTGTGCACACTATACATAGAAACTGTGCACTAAAATGTGCTGATTTATTTAGAGGCAAACATATTACTCATTTTCACTTAGAAATCAACCAAATATGAAATTTAAAATGATATCAGGCATTTCTAAACATTTACATTTGATTAAAAAATATGTTTTTTTTTTGTCCAATAGTGCTGATAATATCACTTAGGTAATGAAAGATTGGCATCTTATTAATTTTTTATGATAAGTGATTATCAGTACTGTTTAGTTTATTTTATTATTTGTTTAAGCCTGGCTAAACAAAAGTAATTTAAAAAATAATAATATGGATACTTTATTCATCAGTTAATCACATGTATCTGTCAGAGCATGGCTGAAGCTAAAGTAGAGGACACAGTGGGATTTTTTTTTAAAAAGCAAGACTTTAATACTTACTCTTAGACCAAAAACAGACTGTGGCAGTAACAAAGCATAAATGGGTTGACATATACATACTATGGATGACAATACAATGACAGACAAAGACTGAAACACTGGGAAGGCTTTTTAAAGCCAACATAATCGCATGGAAAGCACAAACAGGGCTGTGACATAAGGCAAAAAAGGTGCTATAACGAGGGCATGATGACAAGACAAGGGCGGAGAAATAATGACATGACATGAACGTAAACGAGAGCACATGGCACACACCAGACATAGCAATAAACAAGGCAGGGGCATGGCCAGGGACGAGACAGGGTCACACTATCAGTTTATAACTGTATTCTGTTTGGCCAACAGGACAAAAGCAGAGTGTGTTAGCATTCTCCCTGCTGTTTTCAGGGTAAAATACACTGAGGAGCCAAACAGACTTTACTCTGATCCACTCAGATAAGATCCCATGGTTGTCAACCTTCAGTCTAGAGCAGAGAGAGAAAGAATATCTTTATTCCAGGTGACAGATTGACTCTGAATTATTTATAAAAGAGCAGCACTAGTACAAGAGCTTCAAAAGGCCGTAGAACTAGCCTGGAGTTCATTTGCCTGCAGCAACGTTCTCCCCACAAGTGAGCTCAAGCTTGCTTGAAAGATTTGTTCCGCTCAGCGCGATGACTTGATCTCTGAAGAAAACTCTTCATTTTCACTTATACAGTATGCTCATGTAGACTACAGTCTAGCATTATGTTAATTAGATGAAAGTTGATTTGGTTAAATGTTTTTAAATGTGAACATAAAAATCACAACCACCAACTCCAGAACATGAACAATTGCTGTAACAATTATGCCACTTATGGCAGTTATACTCACACCAATTAACTAAAACAACAATTATGACTGACTTATATTCCATCTATATGACCACTCAATTTGTGTATGGTTACTATATGTACATATTCACAGCTAATCAATTAATCATAGGTTATTTCATTGACAATAATGTATTTAATTAAATACATGTGTGTATGTGAACATTCCTTATAATACATTCTCTGAGCTTGCTAAAAATTAATATAAAGAAATATTATAAAAATAATATAAAGAAGTGTGTGTGTGTGTTTGTGTGTGTGTGTGTGTGTGTGTTTAAATTAGATTAATTTGATTAATTTATCATAATTATGATTACATTCTAAACACAGTACCAATAGTACCATTACCAATACAGTACCAGTCAAAAATTGGACACACTTTCTCATTTAATGTTTTTATTATTTTTTTCCTACATTGTAAATGAATACTGAGGTCATGCAGACTATGACGGAACACATAATGAATCATGTAGTAAACTTAAAAATGTAAACCAAAATATGTTTTAAATTTTAGATTCTTCAGAGTAGACACACAACTGATCAACACACATTAAGAGTGCAAGAAATGCAAGACATGAACTCTTGACAAGACACAGCTGTTAACTGAAAGCCATTCCAGGTGACTACCTCATAAAGCTGACTGAGAAAATGTAAAGAAAGCTGGCATCTAAGCAAGAGGTGCCTACTTTGAAGAATGTAAAATATAAAACATATTCTGGCTTGTTTAACAGTGTTTTGTTTACTAAATAATTCCATATGCATTACTTTAGTATTCAATATACAATGCAGAACATTTTTAAATAATGAAGAAACACACAGCGTGTGTCAAGACTTTTGACTGGTACTGTATGTAAATATATTCTGTATATATAATTGCACTAAAATATTATATAAGCCCTTAAAAACACATCTATACATCAGTGTGAAACACTAAAAACGTGTACGCGTTAAAATAAATAATTAAATAAATAATTTAGATTAAAATGTTTATGCATCACGATTATGGTTAAAATCTAAAATATTTTTAGCATAAATGGATTTGTTTGATTGACACTAAAGTTGACCAATAGATTTCTACTATGTACTGTTATGTTACATTAAGTGGGCGTGGCGTTTTGAGGGGGCGGGGCCGAGTGTTTCTTGTCCTGAGCAGGCTGCTGCTGTGTTGATGTGCTTGGTGCTCGTGTGTGGAGGTATATACAGGGTTTCTCCGTCCACGCGTGTTGGATATTTGCGTGTTTTTGGACACTAGCTGCCGCTTTTTGAACATTAAAGCAGAACTTCGTTAAGGTAAAGTAGAGATGTTACTGCTGAGAGCTAAGCTGTGTTTTTATTAACGGTCCACAGCAGCGTTACGGTTTGTAATGCAGACTCACATCTGTCGCTTCTCTGACTGTATAACCCAAAGCTAGTCACAGACTGAGCTTTACTCACTACAGTACTGCTGCTTTTAGAGCTTCTGTGGTAAATAAAGTGTCTTTGTGGGCTTTGTTTTCTGCCAGTCTCATTACTGTAGTGTTTTATTCAGGTTTCAGTGGGTTATGGCGTTATTTAGACCTGTGTGCTTCACTGTTTACACGCAGTAACACACTTTCTCTTGTTTCCTGAAGGTTTTACTAGCAGCATGTCTGCTTTTGTCAGCTTTCTTGAGCTTTGAAATGCTCATATTTGTGAATGACTGATACTTCACTGTCTGGGTTTTTGCAGCAAATAAAATAAAAAATAAAAATGTAAAATAATTACAGTATTTTCTATATATTTGTAATATACACACATGTACTCATATCAGAATATTACGACCATCTACCATCTACTTGTCTCAAGGGTGATCTCTGACACTTTCCTCATTGCTCCTGTGTTCCTTAAAGAGGTTAACTGGTCCACTGTGGTGTGTTGATTGCTCTGTACCACTCACCAGAGTCATTGTTTATCTCTTGCATCAGTGGCCCATGTAGCATCAATGTTATGCCATTTGGAGACCTTCACTACAGCAGCTCTAGAACATCCCACAAAGTTTCCAAAATACTACCACCCTTCACCTGGTACCCTATTATCATGTCCATGATCATTTGCACTCTTCTATAACTGACTGGTATGCAGCATGTGGCATCTATGATGTCTCGGGCTTTCATTCATTCCAAAACGGGTGGTCATAATATCTGATATGATCCATTGGATTGATCAGCTGCAAATGCTACTCTTCAAAAAAATGTTGCATATGTGCTGTTACTGAATCGTGGATAATGCATGAGTTTCAGATTCTTCTCTGAAGACAAGGGGACTGTACATTTCTGCCATGTAGTCTTTTGCAGCCTTTGTGTGGGATTAAAACGTTGTGTGCAGGCATAATATCTCAAGACAGGTTGATGTAAATATGCAGTCTGAACAAGCATTAGTACATTACCTGTAATAGGTGAGAGAGCTCACATGTGGTGGTGAACACTTCTGTGTTTATGTGTATCTGTACTGTATATGATGACCCTGAGATTTTATAGCAATGCAAATATATATATATATATATATATATATATATATATATATATATATATATATATATATATATTATTTTTATTAAATATTAGGAATGTTGTGTGATTAATTTTCCTATCTTTTCATTGTCAACAATTGTGGATGCCCTCCTCATGGCTGGACCATGGCTGGACCAACTGGATGCCTCATATCTGTGAGTATCAAGATCTACATTGATCGGCTGTTGTTGGGTAAAATGTGAATCATAATGTGTGTACACAGCTTATGTAGTTATGCCCATGAGCGCAGTGGCATTTCACTGAGCATGTGAGTATCTTTCCATTTTGGGATTCACAAAACATGCAGGGTGGATGCGGACGAATGGAGCCTTGTCTGAATGGACACATCAGACTGCTTTCTCTGTGGTCAGTGATACGGGCATAAAATTTGGGATTTTGTCAATCACAAAACACTTTGGATAGGTTAGTTGTTACCCCAACCCAGCCTTCATGACTTGTTGAAGAATCTGTATCAGCAAAACTGTTGCCTTCAAAGACAAATGTTGTACACTTTGTGGAAGCCCTTGTGCATAAACAGCTGGACTACATCACTGGGGTTGTCTTTGGGACAGTGTGTCCTGCTTTGGGCTTTAACCTATTTGCCTGGTGTTTAATCTGCTGAACCCCACTGTGCTGGATTAAGCGCAGCAAATGCTGCTGCCTTACAAATGCAGAAAGATTAAAAAAACACACAACAGCACAAATATGTTCTGTCAGACATTGTGTCCAGTCCTGTCTGATACTGAGCTGCCTTTGTTTTATTTTGATTTATCTCAGTGTGAGTCTATTAATATCAAACGGCTTCCTTTCTCAGTGTGGAGTTGGGTCCACAGGAGTCCCGGGTGAAAGGTTCAGTGAAAACTGGAACCATCTCCCACTCTGTGTTTTTCCATTGAGGACATTCAGGCCAGTCCTGGAAACATGAGCTCTGCAAAAAGTCAAATAATCGGTATTGATCCACCATTATAAATCAGACTCCCCTCGTTTACCAGCAGGCCATAAAGAGCTCCATTACAGGAATGACTCATCATACCTGAATGTTACTCTGTTAGTGGATTGCATAAATTACAGGACAATTATGAATTTCAGAGAGCTGTGGAAGGAGGAATGCCTGCTCAGCTGCTGTGAAAAGAATAAATATTCCATCTTTCAGACTCTGCGCCTTGCAGACTTTTTGGGGAGAAAATGCTGCCTTATAGCAGTGGTGCTAATTCAGTGCAAGTCTCTGAGGGGATGCTTTGTGAATGAAGATTAGAGGTTGTGGCTGTCTGATTAATATGATGCACATATGAATTTGGATAAAGTACATTATTTTATTTGAAATAAAATGAAATATAGGATTTTAAATTGTTTTATTGTTATGGAGTATTAGGGAAACAAGCATATTTTAGGAAGTCTTTCCCACCTTTCAAGTATTGTGATTATTGAGTAATTTGATTCAAAATAAATTCTGAATACATCATCAGTTAGTCATTAATCACAGATGATTCTGCAGATGTTTGGACTTTAAAGAAATATCTCCACTACTTATACTAAAGGTTACAGTGGTCCACAGTAGACATGTTTTTTTCCTCCCACCCTTACATTTGATGCTACTACTGTGGAAAAGTGAAAGAGTCATTTTTTAATCAAGATGAGTTGATGTTTGGGGTCAACAGAAGGTCAATGACTGTAAGCAGTGCTTCTTAATTTGTGTTTAGTTTACTTACTGTAACCTCAACATTTACTGACTTTTTATTTTTATGCTTTGATATTAAATATTCATTAAAAAAACAAGTGTTTGTGATGCTTTTGATGACTCATTCTCAGTCAGTTATAGTGAACATCACAGCTCTATTCAGCAGTTTAGTTGGTATCTGAACTTTTTGTTGTGATGTGTGTATAAACTGGTAATTATCATTTACAGTGAGGAAAGTAAGTATTTGATACACAGCTGATTTTGCAAGTTTCCCTATCTACAAAGTATGGAGAGGTCTGTAATTTTTATTGAAGGTACACTTCAACTGTGAGAGACAGAAACTATTAAAAAAATCCAGAAAATCACATTGTTTGATTTGTAAATAATTAGTTTGCATTTTATTGCATGAAATAAGTATTTGATTACCTACCTTTCTAATACAAAGAAGTCGATTACATAAAAAAATTAACAGACATATTAATAAAATTGTAAAAATTTGGCATTAAAAACAGTGAATAGTGTTTTTATTGTAGAGCCAGAGTATTGATTTGGTATTGAGTATCATGATACTGATTTGAATTGGTATCAAAGTCAAAATTATGGTAACCCTGTCTTGTATACAGGTAGGCCTGTCACAATCATGATTTTTTTTTACTAAAATAATTTTTAGATTTGTTTTGTTTACTAAATAATTCCATATGTATGTCTTCATTCTTTGAATGACTTTAGTATTAATCTACAATGCAGACACTGAATGTCCAGAAGGTGTGTCCAAACGTTTGACTGGTACTGTAGTTTAATAGCATATATAGTATATGCATGAGTACTTCATAGTGTTAGAAATAACTAAGTTTGGGTATCTTACAAGTTCATTAATATTTACTAAATCATTTGTATAAATGCAGGAAACATACATTAAATTTTATAATTAATCCAAAATAATTGCAACCCAGGCATGTGGTACACAGGCATAGCACAATAGCTCTCAGTTCATTTCTGCAGGCTTACATTTATCAGATGGATTTTACAGTACAGGCTGCTCCTTGAGAAAGGTCATTTTATTTACTTAAATGTCATGGTGTACTCAGAACAGTACTGATTTGACAGCCATCACGTTATTCATGGCTTGGACCACAGGTTGAGTTGAATGGAGAAGCATGTGGTGTTAAGCGCTGCACAGTAGCTGTACTGGGCTTAGACAGTCTCCAGCTGGTCACAGCCATTGTTTCCTGTGATAAATGCAGTGAGGGGAGCATTGACTTTTCTTGTGATGGCGTTCGTTATTGACTGCTCAGCAAGCATTGAGCAGAGATTCAAAGTGCCTCTGTTCTTTTAAAGCACTATAATAACTTAACTTGGATTCCATTGCTGTTAGTCATCAGTGACTAAATGAGCATTGTTTCCTTTGGGGCTTTGATACATGTAAGTGAATGACATGTATGATGATGCTATCAACTGCCTTAACCTTATCTATATGAGAAATGATAATAGAAGATCACATAAACTCTTTTGGTGAGTATTCAGTGGGAGGCCTGAGATTACATTCTGGGTAATGATGGATGTTGTTATTGTGATGAACTACAATATGATAAGCTTTCTTTATGGGCATATCTTGGGAATCTTTCACAACACTGACAAAGTGGATGTTTTGTAGCAAAATGTTTAGAAGAAGCTTCAAAGGGCTGTATCTAAATAAGGTTCTGCCTTGATGTTGGGTGATTCTTAAATTTAATTAGATAAGTGCTCATTTATCCACTTTCAGATCTCTCCTCATGGCAGTTCAGCATTATTTTTAGTTATGATTCATTGTCTGTTTCTGTTAATAAGTGCTTTGTTATGTTAAATCAAGCTGCTGATGAATTAAGAAATTCATGTCATGGCTGAGAGCACTGAGAAAATTGGGAAGTTAAGTAAGCTCAAAACATATCAACGTGTCATTGTGCTCATGGATTTTGACTGTAAATCTGTTGCTATTGGTGCATTGTTTGTTTCAAATTGAAATGTTGTGTACTATCAAAATGCCTGAAAATATCATCATTCTTTTTGGCCATACAGTGGAACTTTGGTTATTGTTTGCTGTGGTTATCATACAATTTGGTTATTGTCGACTTTCTTTGGGGACATTTTGTCCCCGTTATTGTTCATCTGCCTGGTTTTCATCAGCGTGCCCATATGACTTGCCTCTTAATTTAGCAAAAACAGAGCATCCACCCATGCATTCATTATTCATTCTGCCAAAACAAAAAAAAAACCAAAAGGCTCAAGACACACCCAAATAATAACGCTCAAATCTAACTGGTATGAAAACAGATAGCGGCCCAGAACAGGTGAACAAAAGAAAGACTGTGGCTGGACCACACTGGCACACTCTAAAACAGAACAAACCCTCTAGTTCTGGGACTTCTTTTTCTGAATAGTCATAATCACAGATCTCATATCAGTAGAGATAGTATGAAACTCTAGCTTTGCCATAGAAGGCCTCACTGACCTGCTGGTTTGTTTATCTCTTATTTGTTAGAATAATAATTATACGAGGAGATTTGTCGGATTAGAGAAAGAGGTACAGCAAATCAGAGTTTGAAAACCCGCAGCCTGTGGCGTTGCAAGCTTTGGTATCTTGTGAACAGAAGCATTAGAGCAATAAAAGTAATTTCACAAGGCCATGCTTTTGTATTATCAGGGCAGCTGCATGTGTAGATTGACAGCTGACTGAAGTGCTAGATGTCTTACTAGGGCCTCGTCTTTCAGATACTCCATACGCTTGAAAATAATGAACTGCTGGAGCAGTCGTGTTCCTTTATGTCTTTTCAAGTGATGAGTTACAAACTGCTTCTACAAAAGAGTGTCTTCCAACTGCAGCGCTGCACATTGAATGCAAACAACTCTGACAGGCGGCTGTTCTGTAGAAGTGGTTTGAAATGGCTTTTGCATGTATTGTATCTATTAAAGTCTTTAACACTTGCAGCATCTTAAGTATATGAATAAAACATTTTCTGAATTGAATTATATGAGAGTGAGCTAACTACTTCAAATTATAGTTAATCAAATGCATTAATAAGATTCCACATGATTCACCAGGCTGCGTACATTGCAGACAGTGGAATGTACTTTAGGATTGACTCATTTGTCTGTGCTATTTACAGTAGACGGTGATAGAATTCCTTTGCAGAAGTAAAGTGTCATGACATTTTCTGAATGTTCTGTTTGTCTGACTGAGTCAAGCTTTAGACCTACTGTGGGTTATATGAGTCAAAGACATCTAGACCACTTCTTTCCATGTTGTTGCTGCTTGAATCTGTGTTTTGTATAGATATAGTATTACACACTGATCTGTGATATATGTGCTTCATACTTGCTGTGCTGTATCTTGTGACTTATCTATATTTGGGAGGAATTTCAGCTATTCCATCGATCAGATACCACTGGAGGGGATTCCCTTTTAGGTAATAGTGCAGAATAACAACTTGTAGAGGTTGTAGTATTGCTGTGCTCGGGATTTATTGTTGGATCATGGAACTGGTTCATTTGCGACATGGGATGATGGCCCCGAACTGGGCCAAATGTGCTTGTCAAATTCATAATATTCTTTATCCCTTCAGTTCAGTCATGATGAATAAAACATGCCATTCTTTATATGCATAAATGGTGAATGTAATAAAGCATTTAATAAAACAGTTAATAATATAGTTATGATCATTCTTATTACAATACATTATTCAATACTATAACTCTCTGTTTCAGCTGTGAGAGCATCTTAGCCACCTATAAATCTACATTGTCAGAACTGACCCATCACTCAAACACTAGTTTAACAATTAGACATAGTATAAAATCCTCATTCCCTGTGAAATGTGGCCCACTAGTAAATTCAGGTTCATTGATATGAATGAAGAACCACCTCGTCACAATGTCAGTACCTATTTGGTCAAAAACCCACCTTGATTGGTCCCAGAGCAGCTTATGATCTGAAATCCCAAACTTTACCCCCCTGAACACTTTAAACATGCACAATAAATTGCCATGATGTTGTGTGCAAATAAAAAAGATCCACCTTTGTGAGACAGAAAATCCAGGATTAGATTAAACTAAGCTTAAAGTTAGCTGGTTCAATCCTTTTTGCATGGGGAGGAGGAGTAATACAATACAACCCTAGGACATCTGTAATGTAATGAGATCAGAGATCAGGGTAAAAATGACAGAGATGCAAGAGGCTGCTCAAATTACACATGGCTGTCTCTTCAAAAACAGTTCCATAAACTGTACACTGAGCAGCTTAAGTAGGAAATGTGTCCAGGCATTTAATTACATTGGGTTTTTGTGTACCGTGTGTTCCCAACTGGTTTAAATCAGTTTAATCTGTCATTAGCTTGGGAATTTACAGGTGGTAGTGAATGTTGCCAAATAAAATCAGTGTCCTGTCCTTTTGTGTCTCTTTATATATTATTATGTCTTTGTTGTTATGGACCACAGATAATACAAGTACAGTGGAAACGCGGTTATGGTTTGCCCTGGTTATCGTACAATTCGTTTATCGTTTACATTGTTGTGTGAAATTTTGTGCCTAGTTTTCATTGGGGTGTCCACGTGACTCACCGCTATTTTCATGAAAACACTCATGACTTTGTCACTCACCCATGCATTCATCATTCATTCTGGCTTTGTTTCTCGATGTTTCTCTGGCCTTGTTTCTCATTGTTCCTCTGGCATTGTTTCTGTGACTTTGTTTCTCGTTGTTCCTCTGGCTTTGTTTCTCGTTCCTTTGGCTTTGTTTCTCGTTCCTCTGGCTTTGTTTCTAGTTGTGTCTATGGCTTTGTTTCTAGTTGTGTCTATGGCTTTCTTTCTCTTTGTTTCTCTATCCTTGTTTCTTGTTGTTTCTCTGGCTTTGTTTCTCATTGTTTCTCTGGCTTTTTTTCTCGTTGTTCCTCTGGCTTTGCTTCTCGTTCTTCTGGCCTTGTTTCTAGTTGTTTCTATGGCTTTGTTTCTAGTTGTCCCTCTGGCTTTGTTTCTCATTGTTTCTCTGGCTTTGTTTATCGTTGTTCCTCTGGCTTTGTTTATCATTGTTCCTCTGGCTTTGTTTATCATTGTTCCTCTGGCTTTGTTTATCATTGTTTCTCTGGCTTTGTTTCTCGTTGTTTCTCTGGCTTTGTTCCTCTGGCCTTGTTTCTCATTGTTCCTCTTGCCTTGTTTCTCATTCCTCTGCCTTTGTTTCTTGTTGTTTCTCTGGCTTTGTTTCTCATTGTTCCTCTGGCTTTGTTTCTTGTTGTTTCTCTGGCTTGTTTCGGTCTCCTTGTTGTTCTTTGTTTCGGTCTCTTTGTTACGGTCTCTTTGTTGTTCTTTGTTTCGGTCTCT